>PVJD01004560.1:0-133776 GCA_004026545.1 Mormoops blainvillei
TTACTGAGGGTATAAAATACTATAATTGTGTTTCTTTTTGTAAAGTAAACTAGTTATTTTCTGCCAAGACAACGCATATTTCTTATTTTTTTAAAAAATGTTAAGTTCCTTTTAACCATTGTCTTCAATGCTATGAATTTCCAATAACTATTTCTTCTAGTGAGTTTATTAAAATGTTACTTTTCTACATTCAAGTCCAAATTAAAGGCTGTGAAGGGTAGTAGAATATTACTCTAGGAGTTCAGGACATGATAACCTAAAATATACTGCTACCATATATATTTTTTCAGCTGTAGGCAATCAGAAACAGTGAATGCAGGAAGAGCCTGTCTGTGAACTCCCCTTATCCTCTGAAAGGAACTCAGTTGTCATAAATCACCTATCCTGGAAGTTCAACAATCAGGGAAAGATTGACTGGTTTCACAGGATAAAAGACTAGAAGTCAACACCAAACCTACTAAAACCTTGTTACAGACTGTTGTATCTCCTGTCTATTTCTCTGTCAGTTGGTCTTTCTCAAAAATCATTCCCTCTGCTCTAAGAGTCCCATATTCTTCCTTCATTTTCTCTATTAAGATTTAATTCTATATTCTGTAGCTACCTCCTTGAGCTACTCATTTTCCTCTAGGTACCTCCTAAATATACATGTGACATACATGTTATTAAACCTCTGTTGTTATTCTCTTGTTAATCTGCTTTTTATTACAAGAATCTCAACTAAGAATTCAGGTGATAGGGAAGAAATTATTTTTTCTCCTCTACAAGTATAATTGTTAAGATATCCTTTATCTATAAAACTCTTCTTGGGTTTGCTGAAATAATGTGAATAGAAGATTTGCTTCTTTACCTTTTAAAAGGAAGATAAGAAAAATAATAATGGTTGTTAGTTATTCTCCAAATTTAACTAAATCTTAATTATTGTCCAATTCCTGTCTCCATTAAATTTAAAAGGAGAAAAACTAACAGACTATAGGAGAAATACAGTCCTTAATGGTTTTATGTTTTGAAAGTAAGATATAGTAATATAAATATGTTTCGATGACTATTTCTTGCCTTAAAAGAAGCATGTTCTTTCAGTGTATCCCAAAAGTTTTGACATGTCACATTGTCATTCTCATTTACCTCTCTATATCTTTTGATAGCACCTTTTATTTCATCTTTGCCTCAGTTATTTTTAGTAATATGTTGTTTAATCTCCACATATTTGTGAGTTTCTTTACTTCCTTTTTGCAGTTGATTTCTAATTTCAAAGCATCGTGGTCAGTAGGTATGCTTGGTATGATTTCAGTCTTCTTAAATTTGTTGAGTCTAATTTTGTGATACAACTTATGGTCTGTCCTTGAGAATGTTCTATGTATACTAGAGAAAAATGGATAATCTGATGTTCTGGGATGGAAGGCTCTGTATATGTCAATTATGTCCTTGCACCTACTAGATTAGTTTTTATCAATAAGACAGGCAATAACAAGGGTTGGAAAGTTGTGGAGAAAAAGGAGCTCTCTGACTTACTGCTAGTGGAAGTGTACAATGATACAACTACTATGGAACACAGTATAGCAGTTCCTCAAAAATTGAATAATATTTACCGTATTACCCAGCAATCCTTCTGGGTATCTATCCAAAAAACTTGAAAACATTTATTTATAAAGATAGATGCACTTCTATGTTCATTGCAATAGTATTCATAGTGGCCAAGACATGGAAACAACTGAAGCATCCTTTGACAGATGATTAAAGAAGATGTGGTTTACATATACTATGGAACAGTATTCAGACATAAGAAAAGATGAAATACTGCCATTTGTGACAACATGGATGGACCCTCAGGATATCATTGTAAGTGAAATAAGTTAGATAGAAAAAGCTAAGAACTATATGATTTCATTTAAATGCGGGATATAAAATTCATAGATGCAGAAAACAGTTTAATGTTATAAGAGGGAAAGGAGGGGCTAGTAAAGGGTAAAGTGAGCTAAATATATGGTGACTGAAGATGATGTGACTTTGAGTGGGGGGCATACAATGCACTGTACAGATCATGTATAAGAAATGTACACTTCAAGCCTTTGTAATCTTATTAACCAGTGTCACCCAAATAAATTTAATAAAAAAAGAAGCATACTTAAGTTCAAGTACACAAACTAGTACAAAAACTGTCTGTAAGTTAATTAGGTTTCTAATTATTAATAATATCTCAAATGGGGACAATTAGTGTCAATTGTTAATGATGCTTTTTTATTACATCAAAGACTGTGGAGATTGGTCAGTGTCCTCCCTTTTTAGAATATGTGGTTACTTTCAGAGTAATCATTGACTAAATCCATATGAATTAATTCTGTGGTATCCTTCAACAAATGGTTCCATACTTCCCAAGGCTTCTGTTGCTGGCTAACAAAATAATAGTTTCAGACTAACCAAAATATTAGATCAATATCAGTAGGGTAATTTTAATTAAATTTTTCAGGAATATTTCTAGTAAATGTTTCATCAGCCAAACCTATAACCCAGACAATTTTAAAAGCAGGACATAAGTAAGAGCATTTGAACTTTGCAAATTAATTTTAAACAATTGCTTTCATCCAATGTATTTGCTTTCTTGGTTAAGACTAGGTAAGATAAGTGGGAGATTAAGGAATCATTTCAGGGTCTATTAATGACACCACTTCATGTGTTCTTTATCAGGGTAATTTCATATTTTATGCTGCCCAGAATCTTAAATGCTTCTGTATAGAATGCTAACTCAAGAGATGATTGCCACCACTGTAGAAAATCAAATACTGTATCTTAGCCATACCCCAAGAATGATAGCTCCCAAATTTTCCTCACCACCTCTTATTCCTAAATGCAAATCACATAGTCAATAGATATTAAACTGAGGTTCCATCTTTCTGTACCTACATCCTGTCCTATGATTAACATAATACATTTTCACAAATATTCTAAGAATCTGAATAGTAAACGATTCCCAGAACAAAACATTTTAAACTTTGAAAGGTCTCCCCATAACCAGCCTTGTAAAATCTTTTAGCTACTTGTTCTCTAGAGAACACTAATTTTAAGTTGCTCTCAGTATTATTGTAGCATCCTTAACAAATGCTTGCGTTAATGACTTTTGGTCATTTTCTTCCCCTTTCAGGTAATGTTTACCTTATAGGGTTGTTGCAAATGTAAAATATGTGTGAAAATTATTTAGCAGAGAGTAAGCTTCATAGCAGATCTTCCATAAATGTTAGTAATACTACTGCTAATAATAATTGAAACAACATTCGTAGTCTTTCATTGGATGGTGATGATAATGGTGATGGTGGGGATGATGTTGAGGAGGATGATGATGATAATGATGATACTAATAAAGTCTAAGAAGGGTAAACAGAAAATAATTGGGTAACTCAATCACCTTGGAACAGTGAATATTTTAAGGATAGACCTAACCCAGACAGAGAATAATATTGCCAGCAGTAAATTGAAACACAAAACAGCAGATGATTTTGGAAATTTTAAATTACTATTTCAATTAGTAACATCACACAATGTTACAGATTTCAGGTCTTCAATTCTGTAGTGATATTCATCTCCAAGCTGGTTATATTTTTGAGGAGGCTAAATTTTATAGGTTTCTTGTTAGAGATTTCTGAGCTAAACCTCTAGCAACAAACCGGGTCTTTTCCTGCCAGATAAGCCTCTGACTTATCTGTAACAGTGAAAATCTAAAAATTTGTAGTATTGTCCCCTGATACCAAGTTTTGCAGTGTTAAGGAAAGAACTTCTACATTTTTCTGAGAAAATGGTTAGATTCTGAGAGAGTGGATTCATTTTTAAAGTGCTAAGGGAAACTTAGTATGTAAAACTCTCAACTACTGAAAGGCCAGCCTTGCCTTGAGGGCACAGACCCATTAGCACTTGTTCAGGGTCCTGTTCTTTTCCCAGGAGAAGATCAGGCTTAGCAAATAAGAATTGGTGGTCATTAATTCTTTGCATTTGCAAGAGAAGTTGTTTCTGAACTTTATTCTTAACCCAATTCACTTGAGATCCTGATTTCTTAAGTGAGTTGACCTTTAGTCTTGTAGCCAGAGTCTTTATAGAACTGTGTACTAGTTTAAGTTTTAGGGAGGTTAGATCTGTTCTTAGTAGAGTTCTAACTTGACTTACAAGAGGTAAATGAGGGTTAAAATTTCCTAGAGCAAGCATTTACTTAAGGATATCATTTGGTAACGCGATTGTTCCAAGTTCTACTAGAAATTATTTTCCATGTCTTTTGTATTAATTCAGCCACATATGTAAATTAATGTAGATTATTCCAGTTATTCAGTAAAGTGATTGTAAATTGAGTATTATAAAAATCTATGCTTGCTTAATGTAAAACAATAAGGCTTCTCAGTTCGTTTATAAAACATATATTAAATTTTATTTAGGTTCCGTGATTCTAACAACTTTTGTTATCTTCTCTTTTACATGATCATAATTAATTATATTCTTTATTGTAAATGTCTGCTATTTCTCTATTAAAAAGTTGAGATTTATCCCCCATTTTTAAAAAGATTTTATTTATTTATTTTTAGAGAGAGAGAAAGGAAGGGAGGGAGAAAGAGAAGGGGAGAAACATTGATGTGAGAGGGAAACATTGATTGGTTGCCTCCCAAACATGCCCCAATTAGAACTGAAGCTATAACCCAGGCATGTGTCCTGACTGGGAATCTAACCAGCAAACCCTTGCTTTGTGAAATGACACCAAACCAACTGAGCCACACTAATCAGGGCCCCCCATTTTTTAATTAAACTGATCTCAATAACTTATTTGACAAAAAAATCCATGGTAGGCAGTTAAACAGATGTGAACAGAGCCAGGACCGTGGACTGGGTAGAGAAGGTCACCAAGGCAGAAAGCCCTGGGTACCTAGCAATGGACAACGCTGGGAAAACAAGGACCTCGCCCCCACATGACCTTTCCTCCCCTAGCATATCCCTAGTCAAGCACTTCGGACCCTCCCTTGACCATTCCTCCCCTGGCATATTGCTAGTCATACAGGTTAGGTCCCCTTAGTGGGGAACAAACAAGGGAGCGAGAGAGTAGCCCTTAAACATTGAGCCTCTGGGATAATGAGTATTTGACCCACATCGAGTACATTTAGACCTCAGTTATATTTCAGGTCCAGGCCCAAAAGGCAGCAAAACCAGGTAAATAACTCCATAGTTGACCTCAGGAACAGCTTCATTGACTAATGATCCCCTACCCTGGTGCCAGCCAATCAATGGAACCTGAAGGGACATACCTGGAAAACTGATAAATATTCTGTTGAGATCCTCCCCTGGGACTTCCTCTAAAATCTCCACCCTTAAAAACCCTTAGGATGGAGAACCCAGTCAGTACCTATTCTTCCTGGGAGGACATTGCCATTCCTCTTGACCTCCTTCTCTTCTTCCCCTAGGCACACTTTTCTCGTTTCTCTCTTAAGCCCCGTGGGCCCATCTTTTGCCTCTGTAACTTCTAAAGCCTACTTCTTCTACCTTGTGACTTTCTAAATAAGCTTTTTCTTATGAGTCTTGGCTCTGAATTCTTTCATCATCAGGATTCAAGTACGAGATTGCTGAACAAAGGTTCAGTCTGACCCCACCAGTCCAACACCTGATCCCTCTCTCGCATCTACCAACAGATTCAGCAGAAGCAACACTGTAGCTAGGTCATAAGAAGTTTCAGGGCTTTTTTCCTGGACCTCTCATAATGATTTTTTTTTAGAAAACTTGTAGTAGGAAACATTAACCAGGATACTAAAAATTGTACTAACTCAGGCCATGTGGAGAAGTCTGGCAGGAGGAGATACCATGCAAAAGAAAGAGAGAAGCTGAAGAACAACAAGGCACGAGACATATGAGTTAAAAAATCCATCATTTTAAGTTGTTGCACTGTTACCTGTGGTGATGTGGAAAACAGAAAGGCTAAATACTAAACTTTTGTTATGGCTAGGGAAATTTTTAGGAGGTTTTTACAGCTTCATTTTCTCTTCTAGATGCTTCTGATAAAATAGAGAGATGAACTAAAAAAGGAACTGTTCAGTTTTTGAGCAGAATTCAGAGGAAATAAAGTTAAGGAAATATAGTTAAGGCCCAGGACTTAACTGATTTCAGAAATAAAATAGTTTTTATCTCCGGCATCTCTTAGCTAAAGATTCTCCAAGTAAGAAGTGGTTTTAAGTAAGGAGTCAAATCCACTGTGGTACTAGTAAAACAGGCTTCAGGATCAATATCACAGTGGAATGACTCAGGCACCTCAGAAAGATTTAAGGTCATACCTGCTAGAGCTTCTAAGGATTTTACCAGAATATACTTATACATCCGCACCCCTGCCAAAAAAGAATGCCTCTAAGAATCTTAAGGACATGCCATATTGACCTTTTCAACTAGATAAAAATTGTTGTAAGAATCTTATGGGAAATATTAAATAGCAACGTGACTTTTGAGCCAAGGTAGAGCAGAACCTGTCTTAGAGAGAAATTTGGATATGACTTTCATATAATGGAGTAGATTAAAGTCTGACACACTAACAAGCAAGCAAAGTCTTAAAAACATATCAGCTCAGATGGAAAAGAATGGAGATAATATAAAATGCAAAGTCTTGAACTTAAACTCCTTTACGCAGGGAATGTGCTGAGAAGCTTATTCCATTATGAACATGGTTTATATGTTATGGAAAAGAAGGACAGAACCAAGTACTCAGAAAGGGGAATGAAGAGAGATGGGAGATTGTTTCCAGAATCCTAATTAAGAAATTGGAGACATGGACCAGGTTGCAGTGGCCATAAATGATAAAATGTCTAAAGGATAAAATATCCTTTTTATGATGGACAATGGAAAAGAAGCCAATGGATACAGAGACACCAACTAAATGAGTGAGAAATCTGTCTCAGAGTGGACCATGTAGCCTCAGTCAGGCCACCTGATGCCATGTTAATTGGAAACAAACTCTCCAGCTGAGCCCTCATTGAATGCCTGGTCCACAAAATTACAAACAAAGTAAAATAGTTGTTTTAACCCACTTAAGATTTGGAGTAGTTTTATTTTTTTAATATATCTATGGGCAAATATGTAATTGGAGCTTGACTGTCTTTACTACCTTTAGTATAATTAGTATGATTATGAATTAATCTAGGTTTTCTCTCTCAAATCAGTAGAATATGAAACTGTTAATAAATCATAGCTCCAATCCTTAACCCCTTCAGAGCTTCACAGGATAAACAAAGTTAATTACTATATATTCTAAAAAAAATAGTATTAGAAGAACAAGCTCCTCCATCGTGTGTGCCTTTGAAAGGACATTCTCAGAACATTAATTGGTTGTTAACACTTACCATTTACAGATAGGCCCTTTGATGAGTCATTTTCAAATATAATAATCATTTATCAGAGGAATGCAGTGCTTACTATGTATGTAGAATATAATAGTATCCTAACAATAACCCTCGTTGGCATTTTATTGTGAAAGTTAGGTTCCTTGGTTTAGTTTAGAAAGGACATTTAAAAAAGACTGATGTTGGGATATGCACGGTGTGTCCAGAAAAAGTCTGGTCATTGTTACTATAATGAGAATGGTTTGCCTGACTTTGATGTAGCCTGGCAGCCAAGGAGAGTGGACTGGAATGTGCATGCGTGAACAATGTTGACTTCACTGTACTAGTCAGTGGGGGTGGGAGACACCATTGAGTGAACATATGTATAGTGCAGGCATTGCATTCAAAACGACTGAGCAAGTAGAGCAAATAATCTGCATCAAATTTTGTGTTAAGCTCGAGCATTCCTCAGCGGAAACTATTCGGATGTTTCAGAAGGCTTTCAGGGATGATTTAATGAATGCAGAACAAATAAAAGTGCAGCACAAATGTTTCAAAGATGGTTGAGAATCTGTTGAAAGTGGTCCACGTTCTGGAAGGCCTGCAACAAGCAGAACACCTGAGGATGTTGAATGAGTACGGGCTGCAATCTACAGAGATCAGTGACTGACAGTGTGAGAACTAGAAGCTGATACAGGGATTCCAAAAACTACTGTGTCCAAGATTTTGATGCAGGATCTTGGCATGAAACAAGTCATGGCAAAATTCGTTCCGTGGTCTCTGCTACCACGAATTAGAAGGAACATCATGATGCAGTTGCTACTGATGCTGAGAGAACTGTGTGAGGTCTCAAGGTGACTACTTTGAAGGGGACTAAGGCATCATTGTCCTTTGTACAGTGTTTCTTGTATCTTATGTCTTCTTCAACAAATGTCTCTATCTTTCATATTACATGGCTGGATGCTTTCTGGAAAGACCTTGTACATCTGTGAAAGGAAGAATGAAGCAGGAGAGAGAGAGGAAGATGAGTTATGATGCACTTGCAGCAGTGTTGGTTCACACCATGGAGAGCTCTGGAGTAGATTTCTTCTAGTGAGGTCAGTCTGAGGCTTCAGAGAGTATTTTAATGATCTATTATAGTTATATGTGGATTCCCAATTAATTTCATGAGGCCAGCCAACACAATCCTTATCATAAAAGCTGATAAATCTCTACAAAAAAGAAAAAAGGGAAAGAAAATCATAGAACAGAATCCTTCAGGACCATAAATGCAAAGACCCGTAACAAAATATTAGCAAAAAAATACAAAAGTTTAAAAGAATAACACTTTAGGGCTAAATTGAGTTTATCCCAAACTTTGCATATGAAAAGAACAATTAAATATCAGACTTATGATTTTCAAATTCTTCAGCATAGTGTTTTTAAACATTTTTAAATAAAATTGCTTTCAGCCTTCAAAGTTGAAGCTTATTTGTAATAAATTTGTAATTATTATCACTTTAAGTCAATTGTCTCTACATGTTTTTAATTGAGGAAATAATCTATAGTTCTGATTATGTGGAAATTTCAGAGAGTTGTGCTAAATTGTGTATATTCTCAGTACTAATTTTTAATAATATTTAAATACATAAAAATTTAATCCAAGTACTTTCAGACTCTTTACCCGTCTCTAGAAAACGTGCAAAAACAGAAAGACTCTGCATCTCACAAGCTGCAGCAGAGGCTGTGGCAGAGTTGGCTGGCATAGATAGTTTTCAAGGATATCATGGTCGAATAATTTTCCTACTGCTACACAAGGCTGGATCAGATTTACTGCTCCTACCTTATTCTAATCCTTAGCACTATATTTTTATCAGCAAATGTTCTGAGGAAAAGAGTGATGAGTTATCTTTGTTCATTTTTCAAGTTTAATCACATATTATATTGATAACTGTTACTGAGCATATATCATATACATTACTAGATGATAACTTGCCAGGTGATGAGAGAAATAATTAAAGCTCTACTGAACCAATTTGTCTTATTTTAACTAATTCTTACCACTGGTACATCACTTTTTAAAAATTAAAAATTTGGGACAATTTTATGGTGGAGAAAATCTCTTTCAGGATAGTAGTCATAAACTAGAACTTTCCAAGGCAAACAGAAAATCTGATCAGACTACTTATGACAAATGTTAAGAGATTTTAACTTTTTTTTAAAGCTGTCTCATTGAAATGAAATGATATTGAACCTCTCTCTGTACATATATTCTCAAAAATTAAACAAAGGGGAAAGTGTGAACTAGTTAAAATTTAGGATTCGGTTAAAGGAATGAAATATTTTTGAACAATTGGAACTGTCAAAACAAAATATACTATGTTGAGACTTGAATATTTTATATCAGTAGAAATAGGTAGATGGCTGATGAAGATATTATTAGTATGGGTGAGATCCCTAATTTGAGTAGGGGTTTCCAAATGATGCCCTCTCTGCAATCAATAGGGTTTCATTATTTACAATGAACACTAATGGACAATGGTATCCCACTACAATGTGATTTACTTTATACTAGATTCAGTAAAAGTTATTCAACTATGGCTTCGTGCTAAAAGGCAATGAGGCAGTCAAATGATCTTATTCTAATTTGCCCTGCTTATGGAATCACCTTATGGCATAGAAAATCAAAGACAGAAAAAGGGCATGAAGCTAGTGCTAGAAGTGGCAGGATTAGAGAGAAATCCTGGCAGTTGAATCAGTATGAAATATTGCACTGCAATTTTTGTTACTACAAAACGCAATTCAAATTTTATAACTTTCTTCTCAGTGCCAGTATACAGTCATCACTATCTTTATCAAAATTATTTATTTAACACTCACAGGTACATGATAGGTACTAGGTGCTGAATGAAGAAATGAAATATACATTTTCTATACTCCTCTAGGCTCTCTGTCAGGGAGTGCTCTTTGATTTTCAGACAGAGCATATGAAAATGTAAAGTTTTCTTACTTTCCTCAATATGGATGAAAGAAAAGATGTAATCTTTTGTTATTTTAATTTTATATCTGTACACACATTATTCCTTCACACAGAAGGTCCTCGGTAAAAAGTTTGGATATTTTGATTGATTCTAAAATATAATATTAAAGATTTGGACTGACTTAAGTCACACAAAGGCAATGTTTTAATATATTTACTTTCTCGTGTATGCTAATGGTTATATACCTAATCTTTGTGTCCCCACACAACTTATTTATTGAAGTCCTAACCCCCAGTGTGATTGTATTAGGAGGTGAGGCCTCAGGAGGTGACTAGCTCCTGTGAGCAGAGACCTTATGAATGGGATTAGTGCTCCTATGAAAGAACCCCCAGAGAGCTTTCTAGTTCCTTCTGATGCGTGAGGACATAGCCAGAACATGGAAGTCTATGAACCAGGAAGCTGGTGTTCCTCAGACACCCAATTTCCTGGCTCCTTGATATTGGACTTTCTCACTTCCAGGACTTTGAGAAATAAATTTCTGCTGTTTAAAACCACCCAGCCTACAGTAATGCATTCTAGCAGCCTGAACAGTCTAAAACACTAGCATTTTATCTGTACTTTATTTATGGTACAGGAATGACTTGTCTCTCCCCCCAAAATTTTCTTATTTCCCTTCTAAATCATCATGCAGCATATTATGTTATAAATCATTATATTTCTAGATAATAAAATGTTTCTTGAATACTTACAGATTTTAGATTTGTATACTTTGTGTTTAATAAGCTCATGAAAATAGTATTCCTAAATATAAAAAATAATCATTGTTAATACAAGCAAAAGTTAAGTAATAGTTATTTAGAAGATAAACAATTTTGAAATAATAGATTGAATCAAAACTTGCTTCTTTAGCCATTTCTGTGTTGTTGTTGGCATATTGATATATGTTAGGCCAGTTTTATAGCATTGAAATGTGAGGAATAAATGGAGAGAATTTTTAAAATAGCCAGTTTCTAGACTCCAAAAATGTCACTTTAAAAACAGTATATAAAAGTGAAAGATAAAACCTTAGGAAAACATATTTTCTTCAATTTAAAGGAAAAAAAATTACCTGCTAACTGTGATCTTTTCCTAGACCCACTGTCTTCCATTATTCCTGGAACTCTACATTAACAAATTGAGTCCGAGCTATACCTCTTAATTATTTTAGCTTTACTCTTGAAACATGACATGTATAACTAATCTCACTAGTTATGAATGAGATTGCATGAATGTAATTATTATAAATAGATATCTCTCACTGTTGCTTATCTTTGAGAAGAATAGAACATTGTGGCTAAGTATTTGGCAATGAGTTTTCTAATAAACTGTATGAAATGCCTGTCTAGTTATGCATTGCACTTTATTCTTGAAAGATAAAAAGTTAAAATTTCAAGGCTCTATTTTCATACATTATAAACTTTTGACATTGTAGAAAGTTGTACCCATTAGCAAAATTTCTCAGAAACCTGATCATGTGAAATGAAGTGAATAATTCTAACATCTTTCTTCATATTCCAGTGGAAAATACATTCTTTACCCTCTCCACAGCTAATCCTGCCATCTGTACAATAAATTCTGTCCTCTTCCATTAAGCAAAGGACAATACATCATGAAGCACCTGACATTCCTTTTCTTAAAAATTCCTTCTTCCTCTTCTGCACACAAACCTACTAAAAAATCTTAAAAAAGTATTTTTTTCTTAAAACTTGAGATAATCATGGTTGCTTTCATCTTAATTCAGAATTTTTTAAGAGAGTGTCCTATATTCAGTGCTCCTACCCTTTCCTTCTGTTGTCAGTCCTCTTCTCTAAATTTTCTGCAACCTGGTTTCTGTTCTCAGCTTCAATGACAAAACTCTAACTATGGCGACTAACATTACCATATTGTTCAAATTAATTAAGATATTACCTCTATGTTTACATCTTATTTTCTTTTCTAAAATTTATCTTTCATCCATCCTTTAAGTTTTGGTGTTAGTTCCATTATTTCCCAGAACACTTTCCTGTCTTTCCTTAAAAAGTCTTCCCTGGACAGTTCATGTGCCTGTCGGTTTGTCTGAGGTTGCTTGTATAGGAAATGTTGAAATGTTGAAATGTTGAAAATGGGATGTATCTAATCCCATTTTTTTTCTTCAGTTGAATTTCAGTCAGTTAAATTACAGGAGGGATAGAATACATTTTCCTTTTAATATCAAAATATTGGAATGTATCTCTTTTAATCAAATATGTACAATATTGTTTTTCTTGTTCTTTTTTTTAGTATATGATTCAGGCAAATAAACATGAAATTACATAGAAATTTGAAATCACAACTAATCTACACATCATTTTGAAACACATGAAAATTATTGCCTTCAATTTCACTTCCATTGTTTGACCTTGCTCTTCAACAGCCAAAGATGCCTAAACACCTTCAAAGGTGATCTTTGATGACACATTCTAAATCATTTCGCTAACAATCTGTCCCCTTGAATATTTAATCTCTTGCTTAATAATGTTTTAAACACCTTTAAAAAGTGCCAAATAGAACAAATTTAATCATTGTCTGTATGAAATTCTTTAAATAGTTGAAGACAGAAAAGATATTGCTTTTTAATCTTATGGTTGATTTTTCATCTCTTGATTGTTCAGAGAATTTTTCAAAAAATTTTCCCATGGCACAGATTCTAGTTCCTAGAATTTGGGCATTACTCTTGGGATATGGTTTACTGGCTTTTATTTACAAAGGGAATTTTCTTAGAGCTGTCCATGCCTTTTTTCTATTGGAATATTCTTGCGTATTTATTCTTTTACCTAATTTGGTTTTTGTTTTGCGATTTTTACTTATCTGTAAATTTGGAAACATGGTTTCCTTATATTAATGATGCTATTGTGAAAATGAGTACAGAAGCTAATAACAAGCCTAAAATTATGTATTCTCTTAGTCATTGTAGAAAATTCCAACATTAAAAGTAAAATTACCTAGAAAAGGTACGTGCACCAGCCTCTTATCTAACGCAGTGAACCTTTGTGACAAACACAGGAGTCCCACAAAATTCATGAGAAATTTATACTAGCAGAAACACTGCCAGCTTGGAACCGAAACAGACAGAGAGTAAGAAATGAATAAAGATTGCTGAGTTTCCCAACCCAAAAATTCTACTTGTAGAAACATATTGATAAACTGTTCATGGAAAACAGTGTTATCTTTCATGAAAAAGTAAAAATGTTGAAGAGGGCAGAGCCCTCGGCTTGTCCTAAGATTGCTTTTTGAGGTTATAGAACCACAGATGAAGAGAAATTTTGTTACAGAATGTATTATATTTAGAGCTTCACCCATACTGAATTTAGATGGGTTAAACAATGAGATTTGAGATTCTCAACCTGGTGATATTTAATGAGATTTTAGATATCGAGTTGATGCTATAATGGGTAGAGACTTCGGGGGATATTGGGATGACATGAATATATTTTGCATGTAAGCCAATCATCTCTGGGCACCAGAGAGCAGACTGTGGTAGGCAGAGTAATGGCCACCAAACATGCTTATCCACTAATCCCTAGATTCTGTCAGCATGTTAATTTACAAGGATAAAGGGACTTTGCAAATGCAATCAAGGTTAAGGATCTTGAGATGGGGGAATTATATCGTATTATCCAGGTGGATACATTTTAATTATGACAGTCCTTAAAAATTGAAGAGGAGGGTATTTGGGAAATAATAGAGATTCAATGTGATGAGTTCTTAATACACCATTACTGGCTTGAAGATAGAGCAAAGAGGCCAAAAATCAAGAAATGTGGAAGCCTCTAGAGGCTGAGAATGACCTGTAACTTACAACCTGCAAGAAAACTGTGAAAACAGTTCTGACAATTGCCAACAAACAAAATGAGACGGAAATGAAACCTCCTTCAGAGTCTCCAGAAAACATGCATTCTGCCAAAACATTATATTGTGAGATTTGTATCAGACTTAAGACCTGGAAAATTGTAATAAAATAAATGTGCTATCTTAAGCCACTAAATTTTTGTCAGTTTATTATATTAGCAAAAAAAACTAATAAAACCTGCAAGAGCTAGGTCATATTGAACCTACGATGGTCTTGTACAAATCACCAATTTTTTAAAATAGTTGTCCTCATTTCATTCTATTAAACCACATGATAATCTTGTCCAAATGGGTTATTTTTAATAGTTTATTTTTTATCATATTTTTCATCACGATTTATTCCCTTATGCAGCATTCCTCCTTTACCCACCCCACCATGCAATCAGCACACTGTTGTTCAAGTCCATGAGTCCTTTTTCTTTTTGGCTTGACCCTTCTACCCCACAGCCACACTCCTCCAGAGCTGTCAGCTTGCTCTGTATCTATGAGTCTGTCTCTATTTTGCTTGTTAGTTCAGTTTGCTCATTAGATTCCACATATGAGTGAAGTCGTGTGGTATTTGTCCTCCTCTGACTGCTTTATATCACTTAGCATACTGTTAAGGCAAATGGGTATTAAGTTTTCCAATCAATGTTTTGTGAAATTCACATTATTCCCCTGTTGAAAATTAGAACATTTGCTCATCTTTAGGGTTTTTTTTTATTATATATATTTTTTGTTTATGCCATTATGGCTGTCCCAGTTTCTCCCCCTTTGCCTCCCTTTACCCAGTCCCCCCGCCCCCTCAGGCAATCTCCACACCACTATCCATGTCCATGGGTCATGCATAAATGCTCTTTGGCTACCCTATTGCCTGTACTTTACATCCCCATGGGTATTCTGTAACCAACAATTTGTACTTCTTAATCCCTCACCTCTTTCGACCATCTCCCAATCCCCTTCCCATTGGACAACCATCAAAACCTTCTATATATCTATGATTATGTTTCTGTTCTGTTTATTTCTTTTAGAATCAGTTTTTGATAGATATGTATTTATTGCCTGTTATCACTTTTTCTTGACCTGATAATTATTACAGGACTTCCAGTAACAATTTGAAAATTCTATACATTCAATTAAGTATGTTTGGTATATTTTGTTGAGAAAAATAAATACACTTTAATTTAGATTCATTTTATAATCTATAATTTAGATTGGTTTCCATATACCAATACTGCTTTAAGCTTTTTCTTCACAGTGAATATCAACCTTAAACAGAAAAAAAAAAAAAAGCAAAATAAGAGTTGAGCCATTCACCTTCCATGATTTTCCACTGTCAGCATCACACCACTTGTAATGAATAGTCAACCAGTTTCTTCCTTGATATTTTCCTTGTTTTAAATTTCACCAATACTTTGATTTTCCTGCTTCAGTCTTCTTTTATTACATGTTAGGCTGTAGGCACTCTTATTATGTTATTTGTTGTGTCTTCAGCTTTTTTATTTTTAAAAATATGTTTCAGTTAAAATTTTATTTTTCAACATAAAAGTGTCTTTTATTAAAACATTGATTTTTTAAAATATGATTAAAATAAATCATTTCTAGTTTAGAAAAAGCGATAGGCAAAATATTCATAGGAAAAATTTAGAAGACTATGTTATCCATCTTGCATTCTAGAATTAACAACATATTTCCATTTAAATTTTTTATTTAAGTCTTCTAAGACTGTTCAGAGTTATCATAGCTTTTGTCTGTGGTTTAGGTCTTCCCAAATCTAAGAGGAAAACTGAAATATGTTTATTTTGAGGTCATGAAGCTATTAATGTTGTTTACTTGTTATAAATCTGAAAATTTCCAGAGCTGTTTCTTGGTTCATCTCGTTAGATACATTATGAAAGTATAATGTTTGTTGTTCTTACTGTTGCTGCTATTCTTGATATTTTAAGAGTTCAGCTACTCCTGGGATCATTCTCAGAAATTATTACAAATTTTTTTTTAAGTATTAAGTTGTAGAGCAATTCAAGGTGAAGGTCAAAATTTATGTTAACTTTTTCTAAAAGGAAGTAAGAAAAAAACCCACCAAAATTGCTAGGTCATTTAACAGATTTTTCACATATAATAATGTGACCATTAATGTTAGCAAAACAAATATGTGATAGATTAGAAATATGTCTGGTGTTACACTTTTCACTACAAATTTTATAAGAATGTAGTATAACACATTTACATTCATATAAATACATATATATTTTTTATTTTGTTCAATTATAGTTTATATATTATATTAGTGTTGGTTATACAATATAGTGATTACATATTAATATAGCTTACAAAATGATCACCCTGATAACCCTAGTATCCACCTGACACCATACATAGTCAATATGTTATTGACAATATTCCCTATGCTCTACTTTTCTTACTAGAAATATATGTATTTTTAAAATGTATATCTATGTTTATTTTTATACTAGTATAAAGCTCTTATAGAAATGTGCCAGATTTCCATATTTCTGTCCAATTTCAGAAGCATTGTTTGCATATTCTGAATATATCAATTTACAAAGAGTGATATTAATACAGCTATTAATTGAAAATGTTGTCTAACTCTCAGTTCATTCGTTTGAACTTAGAGGAAATGATGAAGACATAGTCATTTCTGGTATAGCTTTACTTAATAGAGATAATATTTATTTTTTTATCATGATTTTTGTATTACTTTTTATATCCAGCATAGTTCCTCAAAACATACCATATTTTGTCTATTTCATGCTCTTTATTTGAAAAGATATGTTTCATTCAATTTTTGCTAGAACATTTATAAAACTATCTAATTCAGGGGGAATCTCTATCTTTCTTAGAATGCTATATGCATATTCATGAAAACTGTATCTGTTAAGGAAAGTGAATTCCTGCACAGCCATTTACTTCCAGGTTCTAAAGAAAGATTTCCAGCCTGGTCAAAATGAGAGACAGGTTTAGGTTCTTGGGAGGTTTGTAAGCCCTTCTATTAATTATGAATTTCTGGAGGTATGATTTATCTATTATTAAGTTTGTATTGTTAAATAAAAAAAGAGATTTGGCACACTCAATATATATCTTGGTTAAATTAACAAATTAATTACTTGTTTTAGTTCTGATTTTCAGCTGCCCTTTTAGTGGGCTTTCTAAGATCTTTGCATGTCCTTTGTACCTAACCTCCTGAAGAATTGTTCCTTCTCAAAATTGATGAAGAAGCTTTGATAAATATAAAATTATTTAAATTTCAAATTGAAGATAAAGTTTAAGATGCAGATATGATGAAAATTATTAATATGTAGACATATTGATTTAAGTATATTTGCATGAAGTGTTATAGAAATAGACATCTGAAAACAGAATGGAGGGCTGGGTTTTGCACCTGGCTGAGCAGCTCCCTCCCTGGGACCTATAGAAAGCCAGTCCCTTTTGTTACAGAAATTCAGAATTGGGCAAAATACAAGTTTTGTTTTTTAAAGTCACAAAGGATGAAATTTGACTATGGCAAAAATCAACAATCAAGTATACCTACTTTACAATAACTCCTATCACTATTTTAAATTCATCTTTAATAGTAGCTGCATATATGTATATAGATAGAAAGATAGATATAGTTATAGTTATATTATTTAAATTAATTTTGAAATGTGAATTCTGTTTTGAGATTATTTTATGATCTCTTTGAATATACAAACATCATTAATAGTTTATGTGTGCATCATTATCCTTGATGTTATTTGAAGGAACATAAATGGATATTAGTCATCTTTTCTTCTAAAAATAATACTATATTAGACATTCCAGGTTCCAGTAAGATAAAGTAAAAATAATTCATCAGTCCTATAATTACCTGAAAATTGAACTATTTTAATAACTCTTAAGCAGCATTATCTGTTGTATACTTTGTTTAATTCGATGAATTAACCTATGTTTTTAAGGGAAGTCAACTATTTGCAAATAGAAATTGACTACTTTGAAAATCTATACGAGCTACAAAACCTCAGACTATAATTCCAAAATGGAATACAGATAAATTCTTAAGTAGGAGATGTAAATATGTAAGTTTGATGATGGCATAGCTTAAAATAAACCTCCTTGTTTTCTAGTTCATGTGCATTAGGCTAAGACAGCATTACCTCATTTTAGCATTCTGGAGTCTAGTCTTTCAAATTCAATTTATTTATAAGTTGCACTAGATACCAACTAAGCACCATTTGGTCTGACAACCAAGTGGGAAAAATCAATTTTTTTTTAAATAATGGAAAAGACAGTCTTAGAAAAAAAAAGACTTTAATATCTGTATTTCTAACAGGTGTTGCTCTAAAAGATGTTATTTATAGTGAAATATAATTGGGTCACTCCCAGTGATGAGAATTTAGCTTCCTGATTATCCTGGACACTATGGATCATCTCTTATTTCAGATGTTGGCTGGATTTTCATGGTAATATCTTCATAATGATCAAAAGCAATGGCTTAGTTAATGGGGTTATCAGTATGATTATCGATGCTGCCAAAATCTTTTGGCTGAAAAATCAACTGCTATAAACTGTGTCCAATTTCTTTTCAAATATATAATAGAATGTAAAGGAATAAAGCAACTCTATTAAGATCTAGAATTATAAGAATTGCATAGTATGATTATACATTTTAAACATTAATGTGTAATTGCTATCTAATAAGTATACTATTTTTTTCTATTTACACATAACTATCTATTTCTTTTCAAATGAATTAAGGATTAAAGAAAACATGTGGGCATATTTGACCTTAAAAATTATCAGATAAAATAGCATTTACTTAATTTTATTAAACATTAAACAGAGAGAAATATTTTATTATTAAGAACTCAGAACAGCATATTTACTGATTCTTTTATTTGTTAGACATTTTTAAGAAAATGAGAAATAAAAGTTTAGCTCTCTTAGGTTTTATCTAGCCTGAGGGAATTGCAGTTACAAAGCCTTTCTACCAAAAGCAGAGGAGAGAACCATCCATTCCTGTTTAGGTGACTGAAGCTTTAGGGACCAATCAAGAATAAATATTCTAAAATCAAAAAAAAAAAAAAATGAGAACGGAATCTTATCAGAAAATGAAACAGATATTTGTTCACTTTGAGCAAATAGGAAAGCAAAGTCTTGGGAGATGTTGATAATAAGTTAGTTATCTTAATTTTATCTTAGATCATTAGGTTTAATCAAGCTAGTTGCAAGATAAAATGCTTTCTTTTTGTGCTTCCTGCTGATCTGCTGAATCTTTGTAATCTTTTTTTATGCCACAACTCAGTTGGAATCCTTGTCTGAAGCCATATTACTCCATGCAGGAAAGGGCTTTTGAGAAAATAGGATAATGTTATTCACATTGAATCTTTGAAGTTTTTTTTCAAGAGGGAATTATTGATTGTGTCAGCATCTTTCACACTGCATTGCAAAGATTCAATGTGGAACAACGATTCATTCTATAAAGGAACACAGGACACAATTGCCTTTCCTCTCACACTATTAGTACTTTAACTTTGGACTGTTTTACCCAGAGGTCTTGACATACGAATCATCCCAATTGGTTTTTAAGAATATAAACTATGTTTGTATGCTGCTGTCATATTATTTTATGCTTTTCCATTTACAAATCTTATTAAGGTATTGAAGCTTGTGGCCTGATCTCTTGATATAAGGTTAATTGGAAAAATAAAATTAAAAAAAATCGTACTATCTATGATCTCTTTCAAAAACAGGAATTATCGTAGTTTATGTGAAAGATCATTTTTGTGTATGACTATAAAGTCAGCAGTACAGTAAAAAAAAATGAGGGCACATGAAATCTGCATGCCAGACATAAACATTTTTAAAGATTGTAATTTTCAAGATTTTTTGAAGTACGGGTCATACTTTGAGTAGATGATAAGAGAAAACTATTTTTATATTAAAATTGTTATTTGTAGCAGTCTTCAAGCAACATAAAATTAATTAATACCTAATATTATATCTAAAATATACTGCTCATAATGGTGATAAAAATTCAAAATAAAATTTAATTGGTTTTCCAGAAAGGATCTTGTTTGCCTATTACTTACATGGCTGTATTGTTTTAACATTTAAAAACCCTTTATATTTCATAATTTGAATCACTACTTCTTAAAGAACTTTTACATATTTTATCTTTAGGACATGAATTGATTAATTTTCACAAATGTTTTTAGGTTTTGTAGTAATCCATAATAATGTGACATAGTAACATTCATGCTAGTAATATTTTATAAGCATTCTTTATCATATTGATATCCCAGGTGACATAGTAACAAAGCTCAACAGAAATTCCTATTTCTTCTCATGAAATATATACAAGTAAAAAATCAACAGAATTTCTAAACATTTCTCAAGAACTTACTTAAAAATAAGAGTAAAGGTGATTGAAGGGGATAGCATATAGGCCTTCTTCTAACCAGATAACCATGTGCTTGGTCTTGTTAATAGAGCAAGAAATTCCAAGGAACACTTTTACTGCTCTATTTCAATTGTGTATGTGCTTGCACTTGCATATGTGAGGAAAATGTTAAAGATTACAAAAACAGTGAGTGAATCAAATCAAGAACACGTTCTTTTGCCTGGCTGGTGTGGCTCAGTGGATTGAGTGCTGGCCTGTGAACTAAATGGTCACTGGTTCAATTCCCAGTCAGGGCACATGCCTTGGTTGCAAGCCAAGTCCCCAGTAGGGGACCCATGAGAGGCAACCACGCATTGATGTTTCTCTCTCTCTCTTTCTCCCTCTCTTCCCCTCTCTCTAAAAATAAATAAATGAAATATTTTTTAAAAAGGAACATGCATTCTTATAAAAACACAGAACATGTTCTTATTAATAGGTAGGGCATGCATTCTTGAGACAGCCAACTAACACATTTTCCAGGAAGTATATTGGCTTTATTGGAAAATTACTTATTACTTAATCTTTTTAAAAGTTAATTATTTATTTTAATATTATTTATTTTAATTTTAGTACAGTTAATAATGTTTAATTTTACTAAATTTAAGTAGCATTTCATTTAATATGTCTCATGATGCTCTAAAGTGAATAAGCTCCAGTCAAAATAGCATTCAAAGTGCTCTCATAAGCCATTCTGGCTCAAAGTTGTCTATGCTGACACGCAGTGTAGTTTATTTAATAACATACTCAATACAGAATTTGCTTATAAGTTTTAGGCAGCTCCCAGGCAAATTTATAGATTTTTGAAGTAGGATAAATTTCTGTTGTAACAACTCCAAAGACAGAAACTGTTTTGCAAAACTGTCAGATCCTTTTCAAATATTCTAATGATGATTTCTCCCCAATTTGTTACTGTGAATTGCGTAAAATCTTAGTTCATTATATTGAATTGCAGCTTCTACTAATATCACTATTGGTAGTGTTCTTTCTCACCACATTTTAGCAAGCACCTTATGTGATATTTCTCACTATATTTTTACAAGCGCCTTAAAAACCTCAGTTTCGGCTGATCCGAAGTGATCTGTTTTCTTCATACATGATATTCTTCTAACTTCTTCACATCAACTCTCCATGGATTCTTCTATATTACCATTATTATTTTAATCTATAATGTTCATTTATTAATTGACGTATATCTAAAATAAGATTCAAAAGTCAACAAATCCAAGAAGATTCTTTCTAGAAGTCTCTTTCCACACGTAACCGATTGCAGGTATGCTGAGCAATTGCGCTTTCTGGTGTGGCCAGAGTTTCTAGGCTGGTCCAGCTGAACTTCCCTTCTCTCTACCTTAATGTGCCATAGGCATCATCATCTTGTCTGTGTTATATGAAAAACTTTTAAACATATTGCTGTAAATAGTCATATAATTTTCATTGACTTGCATTTATTTCTTTGAATGTTTAAAAACAACTTTCTGTTTTTATAGTCCATAACTTTAATCTTCCTAATCAAAATGTAAGGACCACAAAAGAGAGACTTACCTTTTGCACTTCAGTGTGTAGAGAAAGACCATAATTAATGCTGTATTCATTATAGTTGTGAAATACATTTCTATGCCTAATTATTGAAGAAATAAATAAAAGAATATTGGGGTAGTGGAGATGAAACAAAAGCTTCATATGTTCTTTATATTCATAGAAAACAGTGGAAATACTTTAGTTATTTATATGTTTTTCTGAACTAGTATCACTTGAGGGCAACAGTACAACTTGAAAAGTTATTCATAACTGAGGGGGGAAAATATTCTAAAGTTCAGATTTTTAAGTATTTGTGGTTCTTTCTTAAGTTAATGTACATAGAGTAACCCAGTTTAAAGTTTTAAGATTTGGTGTTTTCTCATTTAGTGTTCTAAAATAACCATCCATGTATTCTTCTTCTTAGATAAATTAAAGAATCAGGCTTTCCAATTGTTACTTCCTATATGCAACCCAAACTAATTTACATTCTCAATACTGAATTTATTTTCCAATTTTTGTGTTTTTTAGTTTAGTTTTCCTTTTTAAAAAGATGAACAATTTAATCATGTAAAATTCTAACTCCCCTACAACTCTTTTATTTACATTATTTTCATATTATTGAATATATTTTCAAAGATGAAAAAGATCAGCAGTAAGAATTGAAGTCTGTCAAGTCTTTTGAGATGCATTTAACACCTTTGTTGGAAGTCTCAGTAGAGAGGCATATCATTTGATAGGTATATAAACTGGCATTCTTCCCTTCTCAGCCATAACTGCAAAATAGTTTTTGTCCTGCTGATGCGGTTGTTTCCTTTTTCACAAAAAACAAAGAAACAAAAAACCATTAACTATATTTGAAAGAAGAGTGGCCATTAACAACTTGAAAGTTCCTTGACTTCAGGACATTTTGGCTGTGCTATGTAGAAGAATTACAAATATGATGTGAATAGCAATAACTTATATGTGTTCTCTGAAGTCTAGGACAAGAATTAAGAATGGACTGATAAGAATTGGGAATAGACAGTTAATCCTTGGCAGAAAGTTATCAAAGGTGAGGCATGCCATTGACAGAGAAAAATTTTAGAAATTATGCGAAGGTTTTAAGACCTACAGACCACAGCTCTTAGCTGTTGGGCACCAAATTAAATGTCTCTTATTCTGTCAGAAAAATAATAAAAAATAACTCAAATATTAATGAAAGTGTTATCCCATGATGACCATGAAAAGAAGCATGTCTCATGAACATGTCTCCTGAATTAAGATCAGAAGTTTTATTGATACTTTTGATTTGTTTATGTCTATTTTCATTTTGACAGGTTTTTTAATGTATTAACTGTATAAGTATAATAAAGAAATCTAAAGTTGCCTTTATACTTCATAGGAGCATGTATTAGCAGTCTTTGAAATATTCATCATTATCAGAGGGTTTCTGGGAACAGATGGTGAAAGAAGACATTGAAATAATTGTTTACTTGTAAATCCTGAATTCTCTCCCTTAGCCTTTTCTCATTTCCTCTCTTTGCTTTTCTACCCCTGATCTTCCATCTACCTGCATTATTATGTTCTCTACATATTAATAGCCATAATGGGGGGACATAGAAAAGAGAAACCTGAAGGGAAAAGAAATAATATTTCACAAAATTATAGATGGGACAAAGCATGTGGGTTTTTTCTATTTTATTTATTTATTGATTTTAGAGAGAAAGGAGGCGAGAGAGAGAAAAACATAGATTTGTCTTTGCACTTATGTATGCATTCATTAGTTGATTCTTGTATGTGCCTTGACTGGGGATTTAACCCACAGTGTTGGGATATCAGGATGATGCTCTAACCAACTGAGCTATATGGCCGGGGCAAAGTACAGGTTTTCAATGCTGGTAGTGTTATAGTAATTAGCTAGATATTAATAAAGAGAGCAAAAGGCATTAGTATTGAGCTTATTGAATTGGGAAAAATGAGCCTATTTGATTACCCAGATAGCCACAGCTTCTCACCCCAGGGGATTACAGTGTTTCTCTACCAAGGGGAGTAACATTTCTGCCTGCCTTCCTTCACTACTGGATTATTGGGGAATGCAGGGGGTGGTGGTGGGCCAAAGAGGCCTGTCAGTATATCCTGGGGAAAGGAGGAATTGGTAGTGAGGTGGGCCAATTAAAAAGCCTGCGAAGCTTGGGAAGTTGATTGGTTCCTTTGAAAAAACACTTTGTCCCAAATCCAAGCTGATATAATCCCAGGGGAACAGAGAATCAATCTCTCTCTCTCTCCATGCCCTCACTAGGTAGCATACTTGCACTGTGCATTTGCACATTCCCTCTCTTTCAGGAGCATGCCGCCATATGGATCTAGCATCTACTGGGGCTTGCAGCAGACTACATAGGCTCTAAAGGACTAAGCTTAAATATGAAGTAGAAACTCCATATATTGGCTTTTGATTTGACCTTGCTGAGGACAGGTTGGGCTTTTTCCATGGTGGGATGGACAGTAGTGGGACACGAGAGCACTCTTGATTTTGCATCATGAATAAAACACCTTGCCATGCCACACTCCCCCATGCATGGTTCCTTGGAATGCTTTCCTCAGAATCCTGTGGAAGAGCCTGATTTCCGCTGACAACAGTAGGTTGCTGGATATGCTGAATTCAGGTTCCTAAAATGGGCAAGAAGTTCAAGTAAATTAAAAGAAAATGAGAAATTAGTATAATTTTTATGAGGTTTATTAATCTGATTTTTAAAATACATGCCTTTTAATTGATTATGCATTCATTAATTCAATAAATTATTTACCATGAATATTTATTAAGACCAATGGTATGCCAGATATTTTCAAGTTACTAGAATGATAAATAAAGCAACAATCCCAAAGGAAACTAACATTTTAGTGATAGCTACTGTAAATAAACAAGTAATAAATAAGTACATGTAACTAATGATCATTGCTACATATTCTATTTATTTTAAAATTATTTTTACATATCCATAAAATTTATGTTACAAAAGTACATATTTTTAAATTATATTTGATTGAATGTGCTATTACAGTCGTCCTGATCTTCCCCCTTTGCTCCCCTCCACCCAGCAACTCCTACTCCCTCAGACAATCCCCACACAATTGTTCATGTCCATGGGTGGTACGTATAAGTTCTTTGGCTACTCCATTACCTATACTAAATTTTACATCCCCATGGCTAATCTGTAACTACTATTTGCATCTCTTAATCTCCTCACCTCTTCATGAATTCCCCCACACCCCTCTCCCATCTGCCAATAATCAGAATGCTTTCTGTATCCATGATTCAGTCTCTCTTCTTGTTTGCTTATTTTGTTTTATAGATTCAATTTTTGATGAATATGTATTTATTGTCATTTTATTATTCACAGTTTTGATCATCTTTTTCTTAAATAAACCCCTTAACATTTCATACAATAATGGTTTGGTGATGATGAACTCCTTTAGTTTTTTCTTGTCAGGCAAGCTCTTTATCTGCCCTTTCATTCTAAATGGTAGCTTTGCTGGGTAGAGCAATCTTGGCCGTAAGTCCCTGCTTTTCATGACTGAATATTTCTTGCCAATGCCTTCTAGTTTGCAAAGTTTCTTTGAGAAATCAGCTGACAGTCTTATGGGAACCCTCCTGTAGGTAAGTAACTTCTTTTCATTTGCTGCTTTTAAGATTCTTTATCTTTAACCTTTGGTATTTTAATTATGATGTGTCTTGGAGTAGACCTCTTTGCACCCATCTTGTTTGGGACTCTGTGCTTCCTGGAGATGCATGTCTATTTCCTTCACCAAATTAGGGAAATTTTCTTTTATTATTTTTTCAAAAAGATTTCCAATTTCTCTTTATTTTCTCCTGCTAGCATCCATATGATGTGAATGTTGGACTACTTGAAGTTGTCCCAGGTGCTGCTTATACTAACCTCATTTTTTGTTGAGGCCTTCACTAAGTTCCTTGTGCATCCTTATAGCCAGTGCTTTGAACTCTGCAACTGATAGATTGCTTATCTTCATTTTGTTTAGTTCTTTTTCTGGAGTTTGATCTATTCTTTCATTTGGGCCATGTTTCTTTGTTTCCTCATTCTGGCAGCCTCCTTGTATTTGTTTCTATGTATTAAGCAGAGTTGCTATGACTCCTTGTCTTGGTAGCATGGCCTATGCTGTAGGTGTCTTGTAGAGTCCAGTGTCACAGCCTCCCCTATCACCCCAGCTGTGTACTCAAGGTACATCCTTCATGTAGACTGAGTGAACCCTCTTGTAGTTGAGCCTTGATTGTTGTTGGAAGGTCAATGGGAGGGTTTTACACAGACTAGTCAGCTGCAAGGACTGGCTGTGTCCACTGACCTCCAGCCTCTGCCACCCATGGAGAATCAGCTGTGCATGAGCAGGGTGGTGGTACTCTGAAATGGTCTATAGCTGGGTATGTGGGCTCTTGGTTTTCTTGGACAGTGTGGGTGAAGGTCAGCCCCTACTTGTGTTTTGTCTGGGGCCAACCTGCCTGAGCTATAAAGCAATCTGAGATGGTACTTCTTCTGGGCTTGGAGATTCCCAGGCAAAGCTGAACTGTGAATATACACTAGCTGCTTCTAGTGCTGGGCCTGGGGCCACATAAGAAGAGCTATGAAGGTTGGGGGCTTGCTGAGCCTGGCTGTTGCTTGTTTAAGAGGATTTAGGAAATTGTGAAGCATGAGCAAAGACCAACCATTCATGTGGAAATGTCACTAATGTCACTATTAACAGCTTGGGTGGGCCCATAAACTGGGTGGGATGGAGTCTCAGGGGATCTCCAGGGTGGGGCAAACAGTGTTAGCCTGATTGATGGATACCAGGTATGGCATCACCTGATCACTCTGTGACTCTTTGAGGGGAATGTTCAGAAAAGGGGCTATGGCCTCTGCTCACCTCTCTTTCTAGGAGAAAGCTGTCTGCCAGCTCTTACCTTGTTGCCAGATGATTCAGTTCCTCCCTATATACCATGGTGAGTTTTAAGCTGCTACCCTGGTTCTGGAGCTCAGAGGGAGTGAGTCTGATTAAGTCTGTGTGTGGGTTCTTTAAGAGGAACTGCTTGGGACTCCAGAAGCTTCTTCTACCAACTCAGTCCCTGCTGGTTTTTGCATCTAGAAATTTTGTGGACTTATCTCCCTGACACTAGAACCCAGGGCTGGGGGGCTTCCTGGGGGCTGGGACTCCTCATTCCTGAGATATGCTTCCCTAACTTTTATCCACCATGCATGGGTGTAGAACCAGATGTTCTGCATCTCCACCCCTCCTACTAGTCTGGATGGAGGTGGTTCCTTTAATTCTGTAGTTGTCAGACTTTCATTCAACTCTATTTCTGACAGTACTGAGTCATAGCTGTTCTATAGTTTAGTTGTGATTTTGATGTGGTTCAGAGAGGAGTCTTCACCTATGCCACTGTCTTGACTGGAAGTCTCTTCAAAAGCATTAGAATAATCTAGGAAAGTACATGACACTATCAAAAGTAAGAATACTAATTAAACAGTAGATAGACCTAGTTCATGCAACAGGTTATCCTTATTGATTTATGGGTAACATACATCACAATCAAAATCTCAAAAAAGATTAAGTAAAACTAAATAGGCTGTAAGCAAAATGCACATGGAAGTGCAAACGATCATGAATAGCTAAGGCTCTCTTCAAGGAGGAACCAAACCCTGGCTTGTGGATATCAAGAAAGTAATTTTAAAGGTGTATGGAAAGGCAAGGGCCCTGAAAAACCAACAAAAATAGTGAAAATGAGAACAATTGAGTATTTATAAAGGAAAAATTAAATGATCCCTACTTCATACTCTACATGAAAAGTAATTTCAAATAAATTGTAGGTCATCCATATGGATTGTATATCTGCTTACTCTTTTAATTCTTCCTAAAAATCATTTTTAAATTGCTCTATATTTTTATTTTTATTTAATAACATCATTTTATAATTTATGTTTTTTACTTTCAAAATATTAGTTTTACTCCTTTTCTTCAGATTTTTGTTTTCAGGTTTATCAAGAATTGCCTTTTTTCTTTCTTCTCCCTTATCTCATCTTTTTTATTGTTTTGTAACTTTTGTTCTGTCTATCTTGTTTTTTCTGTATAGTCATTTCCTAGCCTCTGATGAGATTAATCAAGAATGAGATCATTTCATGTTTACTGCAATGGTAAGGCTATGATAGTGAAGATACAGTCAAGTGAATATGGCTTCTTCTAACCCCTATGTAGGCAAAAGTTCTAGGGATAAAGATGATTGCAGATTTGAGGGAGCTCCTTTATGAGCACAGAAGATCAACAGCAGGCTCTGACTTAAAAGTGGTAAGCCTGGTTCCAAAGCTCTGAATAACTAAAAACAGTTTTATCCCAAAGGGAGCAAAACTCTGAGCTGCTTATGTATGAACCTGTGTCTGACAGTACTGCGGCCACAGTCCCAGTCACTGCTTTCATATTAATTCTGAATCTTGGAAACAGTCTCTCTCTCTCTCTTATATAGTTTTATTATAGTATGCACATGCCTGCAGTTTATTTATGAAGTATCATTTACCTTTACAGACCTCTGTAAGTCAATGACCCCGATAGAGAAACAATGTCACTGATCATTTCATGGAAAATTTTGGGCTCTGAAATGTTCATGATGTTCAAATGAAAAGTCTAAGTATCTCATTCATTAAAAGCCAACACTAGTTTCTCCTTTAGTTTAAAATCTGATGTGCTTTCTGGTCTTGATACTACCTTTTGATATCTCAAATTTGAATAATAGTATATGAATTATAACTATAATAGAATTTAACTTAGAATTATCAATAATATATACAAAATACAAATAATTTAATTTTTAGTATTAATTTTCAGATTATTCCAAAAAATAAATAATGATTAAAGCTCATTTCCCTACATATTACCTATATACCTGATTACCATTTATAATGCAATGGGTTATAAAAATATTTAGACAGAAAGCTATCTAATAATAATCAGCATAAACCTTGAACAGTGATTGTTACACTTTATCAATTTCCATTTAAAATAAAATCTAAAAATTTTAGCCTAATGTTTATGTCGATGGAAGCTTTCAATTTTTGTACTCATTAAGTTGTTTTAGGAGAGAATCTGATCTACTAATATACTCATTACCTATTTAAGAATTCTAAGTATAACATGTGCATACTTTCCTTCCTAGAATCATTTGCCATTTCAAGTAGAGCCTTATTTTATTCTTTATTTTCAAGGATTTCATTATCTATGCTAAGCCTGACATTTTTCAGATTGAAGAAACTAAATTTGTCTTTTTTTTGACCATCTGTGTTAATTCTTGGGCTAAAACCATCACTTATCACATTGCCCTAGTTAAATCCAACTGTACATATCATTCAAGGCCCTAATAACTCCTCCTCTGCAGTCTTTTCTCCCTCCTTGGCAAAACCAAGCTGTAACTGTGCTGAAAGTGACTCTAGCTCAGTTTCCAACATAGATGAATCCATGCTCTAAAGGGGGAGCTACTTCAAAAACGGCCTTTTTACTTATCACTCTGAGTTTTACCATTTTTATCCAACATAAGAAGTTTTATTTTTGAATCCCCTCCTCTGCATTTCTAATGAAAGTATATAGCTATGGTCACTTTCGACTTTGCCTCTAATGCAGTTTGTTACTAGTGTCCTTCATAGTCATTTTTCAGCATTTTATTTTATTGTTTTTAAAAATTTCATGTACTTGACTCACACATCTAAAATGCAGGTTGCCTGATTATTTAAAAATATATATATGGTTTTTATTATTAATTTTTACAAGACGTGTAACTCACTTGTGCGGTGAGTATATCTTCTTCATGTTTGCTAAAATTTCTAGACAATTAATGCTGTGTAAATAACAGTCAAATTATTCTTGATATACTAACTCTGATTCTCAGTCCTTAAAGCTTCTTGCTGAGCACCTTTTCTTATACTGCCTGCCCTGATGGCAAAGACTAATTCTTATACCACCACATACTCCAGTAACCAACTCCACAGACTTTATTTCAGGTCAAAATTGTTTTCATTTAGGTTAAGTTTTTTTGTTTGTTTGTTTGTTTTTTGAGAATTGCTTCATTGTTCTCTGTATGTTGTGACTTTTATTTTTATTTTGAAAAAGCAAAATCATGTTTAATGTGACTCTTTGACCAGCGCATACCTCACACTTGTAAGTAATAGAATTTATTTTTGAGCAGTTCTAGGTTTACAGAGATATTGCATGGTGAGTACAGGGAGTTTCCATATAGTGTCCTCTTCTTCTGTCTCATCTTCTGTCCTCTTTTATTAACAGCTTATATTTGTGTAACACATTTATTACAACTGAGGAACAAACACAGTTATATTGCTATGATATGTCCATAAGTAACTCTTTGTGCTGTAAATTCTATTGTTTTCAGCAAATGTAGAATGACATATATCCACTATTACAGTATCATATAGAATTGTTTCACTAATTTATTTTATTTTAAGCTAATCTTTATTGTATTTTTTTTCTATTACCATTTAGTTCCCTTATAACCCCTTCCCCCCGGCAATCACCAGACTGTTATCCATGTCCATGTGTCCTTTCACCTTTTTGCTCAACCCCTCCACCCCTTAACTCCACCCCCATGGCCACCATCCTCTCTATCTATGAGTCTGTCTCTATTTTGTTTGCTAGTTCAGTTTGTTCATAATAATAATTTTTTGGATTCCACATATGAATGAAATCATATAGTATTTGTCTTTTTCTGACTGGCTTGTTTCACTTAGTATAATGTTTTCTGGGTCCATCCATACTGTTGCAAAGGGTAAAATTTTCTTCTTTCTTTATGGCTGAGTAGAATTCCATTGTGTAAACGTCTTATAGTTCCACTTATCTGCTGATGAACACTTGGGCTGCTCCCATGTTTTGGTGATTGTGAAAAATGCTGCCATGAACATAGGGATGGTTATGTTCTTTCAAATTAGTATTTTGGGTTCCTCAGATATATTTCCAGAAGTAGGATTGATGGGTCAAAAAGCAGATCCATTTTTAATTTTTTGAGGTATGTCCATACTGCTTCCCACAGTGGCTGTATCCATCTGCATTCCCACCAACAGTGCAAAAGTGTCCCCTTTTCTCCTCATCCTTTCCAGTACTTGTTGCTTGTTGATTTATTGATGATAGTCATTCTGACAGGTGTGAGATGGTATCTCATTCTGGTTTTAATTTACATTTCTCTGATGATTAGTGACATTGAGCATCTTTTAATACGTCTATTGGCCATCTGTATGTCCTCTTTGGAGAAGTGTCTGTTCAGGTTTTGCCAATTTTTTAATTGGGTTGTTTGTTTCACTGCTTTAAAACTCCCTGTAATTTATCATCAACCCCTTCTTTCCTTCCAGGGTTCTTGAAAATTACTGATCTTCTGTTTCCATAATTTTGCCTTATCAAAAGGGGCATGTAGTAGAAATCATACTGTATGTAGCCTTTTCAAATTGGCTTTATTCACTTAACAGTATGCTTATAATGTTCTTTGTCACTTCATTTTTTTTTTAAAGATTTTATTTATTTTATTTTTAGAGAGAGGGGAAGGGAGGGAGAAAGAGAGGGAGAGAAACATCAATGTGTGGTTGCCTCTCATGTGCCCCCTACTGGGGGAACCTGACCTGCCACCCAGGCATGTGCACTCACTGGGAATCAAATTGGCGACCCTTTGGTTTGGAGACCGGAACTCAACCCACTGAACCACACCAGCCAGGGCATCATTTCATGGTTTTATAAGTCATTTTTTAAAATTCAGAATGATGAACTACAGTTTGTTAAATCCATGCACCCACCAAAGGGCTTCTTCATTGCTTCCGGCTTTTGACAATTATGAATAAAACTGCTTTAAACAATCATGTGCAGTTTGTATGAATATACATTTTCACCTCCTTTAAGTAAATACAAAGGAGTATGATTGCTGGATCATATGGTAAGAGCGTGTTTAGTTTTTTAAGAAACTGAAAAGTGTTTTCCAGAGTGGCTGTACCATAGTTCAGTCCCACCAGCCATGAGTGAGAGTTTCTGTTCCTCCTCATTCTTGCTGGCACTTGGTATCCCCGTTGCAGACATTGGCCTTTCTAATAGGTGTAAAGCAGTATCTCACCGTTGACTTAACTTACATTTCCTATATGACATATGTGTTAAGGATTTTTTCATACGCTTATTTGCCATCTGTTTTCTTTGATGAGGTATCTGTTAAGGTCTTTCGTTCATTTTTTTTTTAATGTTTGTTTATTTTCTTACTGTTGAGTTTTTGGGGTTCTTTGCATTTTTTTTGTAAGAATTCTTTATCAGATGTGTCTTGCAAATGTTTTCTCCTAGTCTGTAGCTTGTCTTCTCATTCTCTTGACATTGTCTCTTGCAGAGCAGAAGTTTTCAATTTTCGTGAAGTCTAGCTTACCAATGGCTTCTCTTGTGGATTGTACTGTCATCATTTCTAAAACCTTATTGCCATACCTAAGGTCATCTAGGTTTTCTCCTATGTTATCTTCTAGGAGTTTTATAGTTTTGCATTTTATATTTAGGTTGTGATCCATTTCGAGTTAATTATCATGAAGGGTATACAATCTGTGTCCAAATTCTTTCTTTTCTTTTTTATTTTTCTTTTTTGGTATGTGAATATCCAGTTATTCTAACACTATTTATTGTAAACACTATCTTTGCCCATTGTATTTTCTCTTTTGAAAATTAAACATTTCAAATGATATTATAAATATTATCTTGTGTCAATTATGAACTTGTCTTCTTAGTGCCATTTATGTATATAACTTGGTTTAAAATTGAAAGTAAATAAAACAAATATAATATAAATTAATAAGTAAAAATAAATGTCTTAAATTTGACACTGCCTGGACCAATTTTAGGATTTCAAAAATCTTACTGTTAGAAGTGAGAATATGAAGTATTTTGGTCATAATAAAAATCACATTATTATTTGTTTAACAAGATAACTTGATAAAAATTACAAACAATGAAAATTATTTTAGTAAGGTTAAGAGTATCTTCTAATTTTATTACAGTTACTGGAATAAACTATTACAGTTACTGGAAAACTATTTCTATGAAATAGTTTTCATAGACTAATTAATAATATAATCTCAAAATGATTTCTAGGGAAAGTTAAAAAACAAACAACTCTCAACTTCACTTAACATATTCCAGATGGTTGAAGTATTTATTTATAAAGGGCATTTTTCAATTTTTAAAAAATATTTTATTATTTATTTTTAGGAAGAGGGGGAGGGAGGGAGAAAGAAAGAGAGAGAAACATCAATGTTAGAGAGTCATATTGATTGGTTGCCTCTCTTAGGCCCCCTGAGTGGGGACTGAACCTGCAACCCAGACATGTGCTCTGACTGGGAATCAAACCAGTGACCTTTTGCTTTGGGAGACATCACCCAACCAACTTGGCCACACTGGTCAGGGCTCATTTTTCAATTTTTATTAACCTGATATATATTATACAAATATCTTACATTGCAATGTAGTTTTTCCTTGGTTGCAGTCTGTTTCAGTATTTCTTGATAACAGTATTTTGAAAAAAAAATGGGTGTGGTGTGTTGTCTGTTTTTTGGTTTTTTTTTTAGTTTTTAGAAAGTTAAACTATAAAAGGGATAGGGTCAAATTTTCACATTTTAATGAGTAATCATTGAATTTCTGGTTGAGTGTGAGAGTTACTACCATGGAAAGAATCCTTAATAGGTTGAGAAGCTGAGGTAACTATGGTCCAGGTAGGCAATCCATATCCAGAAGTAAGTTAATCTCAGTAAGAATACTTTTTATGCTCTCTAGTGCAAAGATAGCAGATGAAATTAACTTGCCATATAATAGCCGGCTAGTTTTCTTGAACAATGGTACTGTAATGAAGCTTCACTGTGGGCTCTGATATAGAAATACTGAACATGAGCAGTAGTTTAATCAGCCTTTAGTAGTTTAAAGGCATTAGTTTAATCAGCCTTTGTGAGAAAAAGCCCATGGTTTTGGAATAGTGCCTAGCCTCCATTTTTGAATGACTGATGTGTTGTTCATGGAGACTTTGGATAATCAGTGATGTGCACGAGGACAGAGGACAGCTGCTCTCCAATAGATGAGTTATTCTACCAACCTATTGACCTCTGGGTGTGTAAAGGGAATATGGATGGGGCACTAGTAGCTCCTACAGTACCCGTTGTCCTGAAGTAAGTCACAACAAGATCTACGTGCATGCTTCTCACAAAGATAAATTTTACATTATTATAAAAAATTTGTAGCTGTATTTCTGGCAGTGTCCCTTTGACAAACAAGTGTAAAGAACTTTTGCTTGCTTGCTTGTTATTTAATATTACTGCTAAAGTTCAGAAAGAGCCCTCTGGATAGTCTTACCTTATAAAAGGTAAGGAATAGCACTTTAATGTCTAGGTCCTTTGAATATATAAGAATTTTGCTACATACCCTATTTTAAAAATATGAAAATGATGTATATGCCAAAGGAAGACACAATATACATATACTGGAGGATACCAGAAGCAGAATGGCTGAAAAGCTGTGTGATTCTTGTTTGGATGAACCTGATACCATACTAGCTCCTCCTAATTCTCTGATATAGTTTTGAGAATTTGCTTAATTTTTAATATCTACAACTTTCCATTTAGTTGTCCTTATTTCTATCTTGTCTAGCTCCTTCATCAGCTTTAGGTTCTTGAATCTGTTTCTTCCAAGAAGAAATACTTGCATTACTAACATTTCCCATGTTTTCAGGGGATTACTTCTTGGTTATATTTACTAGATAAGCTTTTGTTTCCCTCTTTACCTCTGATTAGATTAACTCAGATGGTTCTTTCTCATAGTGGTTCAGATGCCAGATATTTACTTTTTATAACCCCTGTGCAGATTAAATTTGCACAGTTCCAAAATAACAGACCTCCTTAATTCCCCAAGCAGATACAATCAGGCAGCTGCCACAGGCTTCCGAATGCTGCATGTGAATCCCAATATCAATTTTCATTGCTGTCCACTCACTATAAGGTACTGAGGTAGTCCTTCATGTAAAGGTCAGACTACACAGTTCTATGCCCTTAAATAACCTTTACAGTAATATATGGAAAATTTACATAAGTCAGAGTAGCTTTTTCTACTTACAATTATTTTTAATTTTCATTTATCTCTGCTGTGGTATAACTATATGCATTTGGATTTTTGCGACTGCTAGGGGTGAGATAAAACACTTATCCACAGACACACATGTTGATTTCACTAGTGATTTTTTTTTAACTCACTATATTTTGTGGCGTAACAGCAACAATGTTAAGTAGTATAGTTCTTTCCCTGGAAGAGCCAGTATTACAATAACCAATCTCAGGGGGAAAAAAAAAAGGAGCATTTGAAATCTCACAGGTATCCTTAAAATTTTTCTTATAACAATGCTTGAGCTGACCTTTAAGTCTACACCTAAAATATTGTATCCGGTTATCCATAGTAATAATATACTTGAAGTACATTCAAGGGAATAAGCCCTGAATTTTTTTTGGTTGGAAGCTGACTCAAACTAGCCAAAACAAATTGAGGGAAGACAAAACAAATGCACAAAAATCAGAAACACCTGAGGCCTACCAGCTCAAAGTGCGGACACAACAGTGACTCAGTGGTGTCATGAACAAGCTCTAACATCTTGAAATCTACTTCTGTTTAGTCTAGTACTAGCAGTAACTTCCACACATTACTGTATCCAGAGATAGATGAGAGGTTATCTCTCCATTTATTTTATTCTTAGTAAGAAACTTTTAATAGCCCTTCTCTATCAAAACTGGTAAACTTCTTAGTTTTTATTGCCAGAATTAATGTACTTTCCCATTTCTAAAAAATCACAAGACAGCTCCTCCAACAAACACTGGTAAATTAATGGAACTACTAAAACAAACTTAGATAAATCAATTGAGGTAAAATGGAAAAGAAACACAATCAATTTTGCATACTTAAATTGATTTAGCATATAGGTAAGGTATTCGAATATTTGTTTTATCTTATAATGCCACAATTTGCAAATTCTCATTAGATTGGTTAATTTTACTTGATTCAATTCAGTTGTTTCCAGTTTTATTGTATTATAATTGACATATAACATTACATTAGTTTAAGGCACACAACATGATGATTTGATGTTTGTATATATTTTGAAATGATACAATCAGGTTTTATAGATCAACATTTATATGATCTTAATAGTAACTCTTCTATCTTCCAAAATTTATACTGTTTTCCTTACTATAGTAGATAAAACTTCAATAAAATATTTTTAAAAATAGGGATGATAAACACTATCGGGACTTTGCTACTGAATTATTTCTAATTCAAATTAATTTACAGTTATAAGAAAACATAAAATTAACCATCTGTTGACTTAAAGTCCAGAGGAAGGCCTGACTTTGGGCCTTCTGGCATTACCAAAATTATAACCTCAAGAGGTGTTCTGAGGAATATTTTTTCTTTCTACGTCTCCAAATTCTGTTTTTATTTGCGTGCTGTTCTCATTCTTTCCTATAATAAGTGAATTGTTTCATGAGGCCCAGAAGGATAGATGTCAGCCACTTCAATTTGTAACATCCGTTCAGTTTCTAATCCCAATGCTAGGGAAAAGTTTGTACAGATAACTCTGGCATAAATTCCCCAGGGAATGTGCCGACTGGCCCCATTTGAGTTGTATCATTCTTGAATTACTCACTGTGCCTGGGACTGTGATGGACTTTTACTGATCAAATCTGGGTCATGTATTAAACACAAAAGACAAGGAAAATATCCCCACATAAACCACATGGAATATGCGAAACCTGGTTCACAAATAGAAGTGTTTTAGGTAGGTTGTAAAATATTTCAGTAAAAAATAAACTATATTTTAGTGATTAAACAAAACAACAGTGCATTGCTTCCTTACATTATTACCCAATATGATTTTTGGTGATGGTTGTTTTTGGTCATAAGGACTCTTCTTCCAGTAGTGACTCAGAGACCTAGGACCCTTTCAAATTTTGAATCTGGTATCCTCCACAAATGGTTAAACATCTATAGATATTCAAGGTGGAAACCAGTGGGAGAGAGAGAAAGTGAGGCAAAGATCATTTTGGCCTTGGCATAGAAGTGACATGTCACTTATGCTTATATTTCACTAGTAAGAACTAATGATTTGGACACACCTGGATGCATTATGACTTGGGAATGCATTTTAGCTTTGAATCCAGCAAGAGGAAATGCGTTTTCTGATGATATAACCAGTCTCTTCCATAAGTGTTTATCATCAAACTTTCTGTTCAGTGTATTATTAGACCATTTATATGTTTCATCTTATTGAAGATTTGCTATACTTAACCAGTAAATACTAAATTATAGGATGATTTTGAAATAATTATATATATTATAGAAAGGAAGTAATATTTTTGTATCAGTAACGTATTATTGTGAAAAACTCTAACAATGGTGTAAACATCATGACCTGTTCTTTCTCCTGATAATTTTTATGGGTTGACAATTTGAGTGGCTGTTTTGCTGGTCTCCACTGGAATTGTAGGTTACAGCTCTGTCATAGCTCAACTGAGACTGGAAAGTTGAAGACAGCTTTACTTAAATCAAGCAGGAGGTACAGAATGCTGACTAGGTGCCCTCAGTTTCTTTCCCATAGTCTCTTATCCTCTAGTAGATAAAATAACCTTCTGTACATATTGGAGATTTCAGGGATATGAGATTGTGAAAGGAAAAGATGTAAAGCCTCTTAAGGTCTGAAGTCCCCAAATCATACAATTTTCACTACTTTTTTTTTTTGGTAAAAGCTAGTCAAAAGTCCAGCATCATTTCAAAAAGGTAGAATAATATGAACATTGATGAGAAAAGCAGTTATGTCACATTGAAAAGAGGAAAGACAGAGAAGAGTGATATGGTAACAACTTTTATGATTTTATTATTTTACTTTGAGTGTTACCAAAGAATTTTCTGCAGTAATGAAATTTATACTATCTTTACTTAACCTATGCTGATGCATCCTCTAACAATATAACATTTGTGTATTCTGAGAAGAAACACTGTTTTATGTAGCAGTTTAAACTAATGATTGAGAATACTGATTCTGCTTTGCCTTATTGCTTTATTTACCAACAGCGTAGTGGTGAGGGAATTGTTTTTAAACAACTTAATTTTTTAGAGCAGTTTTAAGTTAACTACAAAACTGAGAGGAAGGTATGGAGATGTCCCATATACTCATTGTCCGCACACCTGTGTAACTTCCCACATTATCAGCATCACTCAGCAGACTGTACGTTTGCTGTAATTGATGGTGCAATGGCATGTCATACGCATCCAAAATGTATAGGTGACATTATGGCTGACTCTTGGAGTATGCCTTCTGTAGTCTGCAAAATGATATAATGACATCATTTCACCATTAGGGCATCACAGAGTATTTTCAATGCCCTAAAAAGGCTCTGAACTTTGATGATTCATCATTCCCTGAACACCAACACTTGGCAACCGTGATCTTTCTATTGTCTCTAAAGTTTTGCCTTTTTCAGAATGTCATATAGCTGGAATCATGAGTATATAACTTTTTCATATGGGTTTCTTTTGCTAATATACATTTAAGTTTCCTTTATATCTTTCTATGGCTTGATAGTTTATTTCTTTTTAACAATGAATAATATCCCATTGTCTGGATATAGCAGTTTATTTATCCTTTCACCTGCTGAAGGACATCTTGATTTCTTCCAAGTTTTGGCAATTATGAATAAAGTTGCTATAAACACTGATGTTCAGATTTCTGTGTGGACATGTTTTCAACTCTTGCAGGTAAATACCAGGGAGTGTGATTGCTGCATTGTATGGTAAGAATATCTTTAGTTTTGTAAGAAACTGACAAACTGTCTCCCAAAGAGGTTAGACCATGTGGCATTCCCACCAGGAATGTATGAGAGTTCCTGTTGCTCCTTGCACTTGGCGTTGTCAGTATTCCAGATCATGACCATTCTAATGGGCATGTGGTGGTATCTCATCATTGTCTTAATTTGCATTGTGGAGCATCTTTTCATGTGCTTATTTGCCATTTATATATATTCATTGGCGAGACCTCCGTGAAGAGCTCTGACCCATTTTTTAATCATGTTGTTTGTTTTCTCATTGTTGAGTTTTAAGATTTCTTGTTTATTTTGGATAACACTCCTTTATCAGATATGTCTTTTAAAAATATTTTCTTCCACTCTGGAACTTCCTTTTTCATTCTCATGATGTAATCTTTCACAGAATAGAAATTTTCAATTTTAATGAAGTCCAGCTTATAAGTTATTTCCTTCATAGATCATGCTTTCAGTATTGTATCTAAAAAGCCATTAGCATATCCAAGGTCATTTAGTTTTCTCTTATGTTATCATCTAGGAGTTTTATTGTTTTGCATCTTACCTTTAGTTATGTTATCTATTTTAAGTTAATTTTTGTGAAGGCTGTAAAGTCTGTGTCCAGATTTTTATTTTTGCATGTATATATCTACGTGTTCTAACCCCGTTTGTTGAATAGACTCTAATCCATAATATTAGCTTTTCTTCTTTCTCAAAGATCAGTTAAATATATTTATATGGGTTGATTTATGGACTTTTTTCCCTCATTAATCTATTTGTCACTTTTTCACCAATATGACACTCCTGATTACTATAGATTTATAGTAAGTCTTGAAATTGAACACTATCAGTCTTTTCCTCAGCTGTGTCCAGTATACTAATAAGTCCATCAAAGGCATCCTTCACTTGTGACAGTACTTTTAAATTTTATTTTTCAATTACAGTTTACATTCAATGTTATTATGTATTAGTTTCAGGTGTAATGCATTGTTATTATACATCATGTATTTTACAAAATGATCCCTTGATATTTCTAGTGCACACCTGGCACCATAGTTATTACAATATTTTTGACTTTGTTCCCTATGTTGTACTTTACCTTTCCATGACTATTTTGTAGCTACAAATTTGTACTTCTTAATGCTTTCACCTTTTCACTCAGCTTCCCAGCCTTCCTCCCCTCCGACACCTGTCTATTCTCTGTATCTATGTGTCAGTTTCTATTTTGTTTGTTCATTTTTTTGTTATTTAGATTTCACATGTAAGTAAAATTACATGTATATGTCTTTCTCTGACTTATTTTACTTATCATAATTCCCTCTAGGTCCGTCTGAGCTGTTACAAATGGTAATATTTCATTCTTTCTTACATCAAGTGATATTCCATTGCATATTTGTATCACCACTTTTTTTATCCACTCATCTTTGATGGACATTTGGGTTGTTTCCATACCTTGGCTATTGTAAATAATACTGATATATATATATATATATATGTATATATATATTCAAATTAGTGTTGTAGTTTTCTTTGGATAAATACATAGAAGTAGAATCATTGGGTCATAAGGAAGTTCCATTTTTTATTTTTTTCTAAAGATTTAATTTATTTATTTTTAGAGAAAGGGAAAGGGAGAAAGAGAGGGAAAGTAACATCAGTGTGTTGTTACCACTTGCACACCCTTACCTAGCCCACAACCCAGGCAGGTGCCCTTAACTGAGAATCAAACTAGTGACCCTTTGGTTTGCAGGCCAGCCCCCAATCCACTGAGCCACACCAGCCAGTGCCATTTTTAATTTTTTGAGGTTGCTCTATACTTTTTTCCTTAGTTGCCACTGCTGCAGTGTTTTTTTTTAACCTTTAGCGTATTTTCGTTGTTGTTTGTTCTTAGCACTCCCACCTTTCCGTTTACACAGTCCACCTGTTATTACATGCTGTTTGCTTTATCCATTGGTGCGCATAGCATATTAATCATAGTTGTCTTAAATTCCTGGTCTGATAATTCCAATATTACTGACATGTCTGGTAAAAGAAACTGCTGTGAACAGGTCTTTACTAATGTGATGATGAGCAGTGTAAGGGGAGGGAAAGTGTTCTATAACCCTGTGATTAAGTGTCAGTCTGTTAGGGAGACTGTGTGGACAGTAAACTTCATAAGTATTTCTGTTTGTTCTTTTTTTCTTAACCATTTAAGTCAGAGAGGATAGCTAGAATGGGCTGAAATTAGTATTTCCCTTCTTCTAAGGCAGATAGGCTCTGAAAATACCTTAGCATGTGAGGCTCTGGTTAGCTATTTTTATCTGAGGGCAGGACTAGTTAAGAACTGAGTGCTTTGCTATATTTTATATAGCAAAAATAATTCCTTCTTTCTTTCCCTACCAGAGCCATGATTTTTCTCAGATATTTACTGTTGAATTAGTTAGCTCCTACAGATAAATCTCACTAAATTGTGGGGGCCTTCCTATGATATTTGGTCCCCTTGGGGTTTTTAACTGTAAGAGTCATCTGCACTGAGCTTCCAGAAATTTATTCATTTCAGGTTTATCTACTTGGTCCTGCTTCCTGCTGTGGTGTCTGTTCAGGATTCTGTTGTGACTCTGTATTTGCCTGTTAATTTCTCCAATTTGGGGGCATTTCGTCCTGTGTCCTAATCTCTCTGATAGGTCTTAGAAGAGCTGAGGATTTCTCAGTCTGTTTTGCTTGCTACTTGTTTTTGTACAATATAGTGACAAATTCCAAGCTTCTTACATGTGGAATTCAAAACTACTGAGGGAGTTTTGTAATCTCTGTAAACCTCATTTTAATCTTATGGAAACTGGGGATTAAAATACCACCTACCTCATAAATTTGTTAGCATCAAGCAAGAATAGGGAGGTGGTAGATAGAACACAGATAGAACACAACATAAAGTAGATTATACATAAGGCGTTAAATGGTTGAATGTGTTATTATAATTGTTATATTCTGGTGTGCCTTTTTAGGAATACAGTGTTTTTGTTTAGCAGTGACAATAGAAGATGACAGTGTCACCTTTGTTAGGTATTGGACCAAGGGCCTAATAGTGACCTAATGTGCCACACGGTGATCCTTTGCTTTTTCCACGTGCCCCTGGATAACGGGCATGACATTCATTTATTCGCTCCTAGATGTTAAAATAGTACTGGATCCCAGGTTTTCTCAGCATTCCACTTAGTCTTCTATTTAGATTTCTTTTGTAATTTTTTAATTACATTTGGTATTTTACTAGGAAGCACTTCCCATTATGATTTTTAAATATACTTTTATAAACATATAGGTGACCTACACTTATACATTGTAAACATTTCTAAGTGTCTGTTACAAACATATTCTTTTCTTTCTACAGCCTGAACTTTACATATATTTAAAAGGTTCCTATTTTTGTTATTTTTTAACAAGAGAAGGCATGCATACTTTATTGTCATTAATATTTTAATGTGCGCAGGGGCTTCAACAGAAAAAAAGTGAAAAAATTAAAGAGGTGGTTAGAATCAGGGCTTATATACCAATATATACCATTTTAACAAAGGAAGTAAATTACAGAGAAGTGACTAGAAAAGGCTGCAAAAGGGTTTTGGCTTCTAAGGGTGATAAATTGTGAAGGTGACTAGTAAATACACAGCAGAATCTAAAAGAAAAAGGGGCTGTTTCAGTAAGGTTTGTGTTTGCACACTCACTCCAGTTCCAGCTCTCTGTATTCAGTGACAAGGGTCATTTTCCTCGTCTTGGTACAGAAGAGGAAGGAAAGCTATACATGTTTTTAGATAGAAAGGAGGAGAGCAGAGAGTTCTCCTGTCTGCCATTTCTCAATGTTCTTCACCTCAAAAAAACTAATATGGGTCACATATCCTGATCCTCTTCATTCTCGAGATGATTCCATTTTGTAACATGTGTCAAAATTTTCTTCCTTTTTATGCATTAATTCATTTTTTACAAAGTTAGGTCTCCACATTCTAATTTTTAATTTTTTTCTAATTTTTAAATTATAGTTGTAACTCAGTATAAAATTAGATTCAAATGTGCAGTATAGTGGTTAGATATTTATGTTAATTTACAGTGTGATCCTCTGCAAACACTATTAATTCTACCGATGAGCACAGTTTATCCTTCTATCTATTTGTATCTTCTTCATTTCCTTTCTTCAATGTCTTATAATTTTCTGAGTGCAGGACTCTTACCTTCTTGCTTATATTGATTTCTAGATATTTTACTATTTTTGATGCAATTGTAAATGGACTGTTTTCTTTATTTCTGATAGTATGTTATTGGTTATAAAACTGCAGCTGATTTCTGAATATTAATTTTGTATTTTGCTACTTTATTGAATTAAAGTATCAGTTCTAATGGGTGTGTGTGTGTTGACTCCTTAGGGTTCTATATATATGGTATCATCTCATTTGAAAATAAGACGAGTTTTACTTGTTGCTTCCATTTGAAGATCTTTTATTTCTTTTACTCATGTCATTGTTGTGGCTAGGAGTTCAATGCTATATTAAATAAAGGTGGTGAAAGTGGGTAACCTTGTCTTGTTCCTGATCTTATGAAAAATGCTTTGGTTTTTCACCATTGTGTATGATACTAACTCTGGGTTTGTCACATATGGCCTTTACTCAGTTGATGTATGGTCTCACTATTTTCACTTTGCTGAGAGCTTTTATCATAAATTGATCCTGAATTTTGTCAGAAGCTTTTTTTGCATTTATCGTTATGATCATATAATTTTTATTATTCATTTTGTTTATGTGGTATATCACAATATTGGACTTTTGGATTCCAAGAATACATCCCATTTGATTGTGGTATATTATTTTTAATTGTATTGCTGAATTTGCTTTGCTAATATTTTATTGAGGATTTTTTAATTTATGTTCTTCAGGGATATTGGCCTATAATTTCTTTTGTTGTTGTTGTGTCTGCCTTGTTTTGGACTCAGAATAATGCTGACTTTATAAAATGAGTTGGAGAATCTTCCCTCTACTTAAATTCTTGTGAATAGTTTGAGATATACGTATTAATTCTGCTATGAATGTTTGGTACAACTTATCTGTGAAGCCACCTGTTTCCAGACATTTGTTGAAAGTTTTTTTTTTTTAATTTAAACAAATTGCTATAGCTTCCTTTATAATTTTGGTATATTTTTTAATCCATTTTTAGAAAGTAGACATAATGATCCTAAAGCATTATCTAACTTTTATATTTTTATTAAATTTATTGGGGTGACATGGGTTAATAAAATTATGTAGGTTTCAAGTTTACAATTCTGTGATACATCATCTGTATATTGCATTGTGTGTTAACCATCCAAAGTCAAATCTTCTACCAACATAGGTTTTACCACTTTACAGTTTACTAACCCCAACCCACTATATATATTCAATATATATATTGAATAAATATATATTCAAAAAGTATGGTAAATACCATACTTTTGTCTGTATCTGTACATTCTTATTTGTTTGTCTTGGCTGTTCATTTGTTGCTTTCAGTTTTATACCCCACATATTAGTCAAATCACATGGTTCTTGATGTTTTCTGTTTTACTTATTTCACGTAGCATAATATTCTCAAGATTGATCCATGTTGTCGCAAATGGCAATATTACATCTTTACTTATAGCTGAGTAGTTTTCCATTGTATATATTTACCATATATTCTATATTCAGTCATCTATTGAGGGAAACTTTGGTCGTTTCCCTGTCTTGGCCACTGTGAATAATGCTACAATGAACATAGGGATTCATATTTCTTTGTGAATAAATGCTTTCAAATTGTTGTTTTAGAGACCCAGAAGAGGGACTGCAGAGTCATATGTAACTCTGTTCTTAATTTTTTGAGGCGCCTCCATACGGGTCTTCCACAGTGGCTGTACCAGTTTACAATGAATGCGAGTTCCTTTTTCTCCACAAACTCTCCAGCATTTTATTGCCTGTCTTGTGGATAATAGCCACTGTAATAGGCATGAAGTGGTATCTCATAGTTATGGTTTGCATTTCCTTAATAGCTAGTGAAGTTGAGCATCTTTTCATATATTTGTTGACCATTTGTTTGTATTCTTGGGAGAAGTATCTGTCAGGTCCACTGAACATTTTTACATTGAAACAAAAAGAATGAAATACCTAGAAATAAAGTTAAAAAAGGATGTGCAGGATCTATACAGTGAAAACTACAAAGCATTAATTAAAGAGATAGAAAAAAAACCACAAAGAAATGAAAGAAATATTCTAAGTTCATGGACTTGAAGTATCAACATAGTTAAAGTGACCTTATTACCCAAAACTATATAAAGGTTTAATGCAATTGCATTTTTCAAAGAAATAGAACAAAAATGATCAGATTTGTATGAAGCCATAAAAGAGCTTGAATAGCCAAAGCAGTCCTGAAGGAGGTAGGGAATAAAGCCAAGGTATAACACTCCCTAATTTCAAATTATAATACAAAGTGACAGTAATCAAAACAGCATGGTAATGGCATAAAAACAGACACACAGGTTATAAAGGAACAGAATTGAGGGCCCCAAAATAAAACCACATGTATATGGGCAATTGACTTTTGACAAAGGAGCCAAAAACAAACAATGATAAAAAGAACATTTCTTCAATAAATAGTGGAGGAGAAATTGGAAAGCCACATGCAAACAAAGAAATTAGACAACTGTTTGTCCCTATTTACAAAAATTAACTTAAAGTGTATTAAAAATCTAAAATAAGATCTGAAACAATAGATGATATAGAAGAAAACATAGGCATTGAACTTATGGACCTTGGTCTCAGAGAGGATTTTATGAATGTGACCCCAAAGTCAAGAAAAATAAAGGCAAAAACAAATGGATGAGACCATATCAAAACTAAAAAGCTTCTGCACAGCAAAACAAACCACCAACAAATCAAACAGGCAACCAATCAAATGGGAGAAGTTATTTGCAAACAACAGCAAAAACAAGGGGTTAATATCCAAAATATATAAAGAGCTTATTCAACTCAATACTCCTATCCCCTATAAAAACAACCTAATTAAATAGTGTGCATAGTTTATTGGTTATGGAATTTTGTTTTTTTGTTTTGTTTTGTTTTTTGTTTCTTGTTTTGGAATAGTAGTAGTAGTAGTTAGTGGGCTGTTCAGACTTTCTGTTTCTGATTGATTCTGTCATGGGAGATTGTGTGTTTCTAGGAATTGATCCATTTCTAACATATTGTCCAATTTGTTGGCATATCATTATTTGTGTTTCTGTGGTGTTAGTTGTCACTCTTCTGTTTTCACTTCTGATTTTATTTATTTGGGTCATCTCTTTTTTGTTTTTCTTTGATGAGCCTGGTTAAAAGTTTATGAATTTTTTTAGCTTTAGAAAGAACCAGCTCTTGATTTTATTTATCTTTTGTATGATTTTTTGGACTCTATTTCTTTTATTTCTGCTCTGAGCTTTTAATTTTTTCTTTCTACTCACTTTGGGTTGTACTTGTTCTTTTTCTAGATTCTTTAGGTATAAGGATAGATTGTTTATTTCAGATATTTCTGGTTTCCTGAGGTAGGCCTTTCCTGCTGTGAATTTTCCTTTTATAACTGATTTGGTTGTGTGTGATAGATTTTGGGTAATTTTGCTTTAATTTTCATTTGTCTGCAGTAGCATGTTATTTAACTTCCATGTGTTTGTATGTTTTTCAGTTTTCTTTTTTTTTAAAGATTTTATTTATTTATTTTTAGACAGAGGGGAAGGGAAGGAGAAAGTGAGAGAAACATCAATGTGTGGGTGCCTCTTGCTCTCCCTCCTCTGGGGACCTGGCCTGCAACACAGGCATGTGCCCTGACTGGGAACTGAGCCAGTGACACTTTGGTTTGCGGGCTGGGACTCAGTCTATTGAGCCACGACAGCCAGGGTCGGTTTTTTTCTTGCAGTTAATTTGAGAAGATGTATGTTATGAGCTCGACCTTCCTAAATTTGTTGAGCATGTACTGTATCCTGGACAGTGTCCCATGTGTACTTGAAAAGAGTGTGTATTCTGTTTTTTTTAAATTTTTAGAACATTTTAGAACAGTAAAGTGTATAAAAATTAAATACATTTGCTGTAATGTGTCATTTAAGGCATTGTTTTCTTGTAATTTTCTGTTTGGATGATCTACCCATTGATATCAAAGTGGTATTAAAGTCCCTCACTAGTACTGTGTTACTGACAGTCTTTCCCTTTATGTCCATTAATATTTGCTTTATATGTTTAAATGCTCTTATGTTGAGTTTGTAAATGTTTACAAGTGTTATAACCTCTTGTTGGATTTAATCCCTTTATAATTTTATAATGTTCTTCTTTGCCTCTTTTTAAAGTCTATTTTTTGTGATACAAGTATTGCTACCTCAGATATACTGGGTCTGGCAGCAGTAAGACCTGCTTTAATGTGATTCATAGGGTAATAATATGGGTGTAATAATTTATAGTTTTAATTTGAATATTCAACTTAAAATATCATTGTATGCTAGAGGGTGATATTGTTTTGTTATAGAATTACATGCTTATGATTTTGTAATACAAGATTTTGTAATAAAATATGGGGGTTACTTGTGCCAGACCCTGTATTTTTTTTCATTTGCATAAAATATCTGTTTCCATCTTTTACTGTATGTTTTTTCTATCTGAAGTGGATCTCTCTCTCTTTTTTTAAAAAAATTGTCATTCAAGTGTAGAGGGAATCAAGGCTGATACTTCTCTCCCACCTCTGTAAGCCCTTTTCGCACCAAATCTATACCACGCCTCCCAATACCCTCCCCCACTTAGCCCAGCATAAAAGGAATGCGGGGCTATTGTTCTGGGCTCAGAATTTGGAGTTTGTCTCCTCTGGGCCCGTGCACATAAATAAAGATCGTGCTCCTAAACCCCTCTGTGTCTGGTCCTTTCATTTTTCCATAACACAAGTACAATTTTGTCCATTTGCCCTCACCACTCCCCCTTAAATCTCCCCTCCCCCACACCCCCACCCCCTTGACTTTGTCCATGATTCCCCCAATATGGTCCTTGATCACCATTCCCTTGTTTTCCCTCGTCTTCCCCTGACCCCTCTCCTCTGTTAACTGTCAGTTTGTTCCTCACTTCAATGTCTCTGGTTATATTTAACTTGCTTGTTTGTTCTGTTGATTAATCTGCACTAATAGGTAAAATCAAGCAGTATTTGTCTTTTACCACCCGGCTTATTTCACTTAGCATAATGCTCTCCAGTTCCATCTATGCTGTCATGAAGGGTAGGGGCTCCTTCTTTCTTTCTACTGCCTAGTATTCCATTGTGTAATTATACCACAGTTTTTTGATCTACTCATTTACTGATGGGCACTTAGGTTGCTTCCAATTCTTGGCTATTGTAAACTGTGCTGCTATGAACATTGGGCTGCATAGATTCTCTTGAATTGGTGTTTCAGGATTCTTAGGGTATAATCCCAGAAGTGGAACTGCTCCGTCAAAAGGCAGATCCATTTTAGTTTTTTGAGGAAACTCCAAACTGTTTTCCACAGTGGCTGCACCAGTCTGCATTCCAACCAAGATTTCACCAGGGTTCCCTATTCCCCGACTCCTCATCAGCATTTGTTGTTTGTTGATTTGTTAATGATGGCCATTCTGTTGTGAAGTGGTATCTCACTGTGGTTTTAATTTGCATCTCTCTGATGGCTAGTGATGTTGCACATCCTTTCATGTGTCCCTCCACCCTCTGTATGTCCTCCTTGGAGAAATGTCTGTTCAGGTCCTTTGTCCATTTTTTAATTGGATTGTTTGTCTTCCTAGAGTGGAGTGGTGTGAGTTCCTTATATATTTTGGAGATCCAACCCTTGTCTGAAGTATCATTGGCAAGTATATTTTCCCATATGGTTAGTTTCCTTTTCATTTTGCTGATGTTTTCTTTGGCCCTCCAGAAGCTTTTTAATTTGATTTAGTCCTATTTGTTTATTCTTTCCTTTATATCCCTAGGAGATATATTGGCAAAAATATTGCTACATGGCATACCTGAAATTTTCTTGCCTATGTTTTCCTCTAGGACTTTTATGGTGTCATGACTTATATTTAAGTCTTTTACCCATCTTGAGGTTTTTTTGTGTGTAAGGTGTAAGTTGGTGGTCTAGTTTCATTTTTTTGCATGCACCTGTCCAGATCTCCCAATACCATTTATTTAAGAGGCTGTTTTTACTCCATTTGTATGCTCCTGCACCCTTTGTCAAATATTAATTGACTGTAGAGACATGGGTTTATTTTGGGGCTCTCTATTCTGTTCCATTGATCTATGTGTCTGTTCTTAGGCCAGTACCAGACCATTTTGATTATAGTGGCCTTATAAATAGTTCGATATCAGGGATTGTGATCCCTCCTACTTTGTTCTTCTTTCTCAAAATTGCTGAGGATATTTGGGGTCATTTCTGATCCCATATAAAGTTTTGAAATGTTTGTTCTATATCTGTGAAATATGTCATTGGTATTTTGATAGAGATTGCATTGAATCTATAGATTGCTTTGGGTAGTATGGACATTTTAATGATGTTAACTCTTCTAATCCATGAACATGGTATATGCTTCCATTTATTTGTATCTTCCTTAATTTTTTTCTTTAGTGTTGTGTAGTTTTCTGAGTATAGGTCTTTCACCTCCTTGGTTAAGTTTATTCCTAGGTAATTTTTCTTTCTCTTGTTGCTATAGTAAATGGGATTTTTTAATAACCCATTGAGTATGACATTGGCTGTAGGTTTCTCATATATGGCCTTTATTATGTTGAGGTTGCTTCCTCTACTCCCACTTTGCTGAGTGTTTTTATCATAAATGGGTATTATACTTTAGCAAATACTTTTTCAGTACCTGTTGATATGATCATGTGAATTTTGTCTTTCATTTTGTTTATGTAATGTCTCTTTTGTATTAAAAGTAGTCTCGATTATTTATTACAAAAAATTTCATTGCAAAATTTTTATATATTGAAAAACAGTTCCCCCCTCCCTCATAGCACCATTATATCTAGCAGAGAATGATCAAGAGCAGATATCTAATCTAGAAGATCAATCTTTAAATTATGCCCAGGCACACAGTGGTTTATTGACCCTTCCTTCCTCTTTTCATAAGAACTTAAAAAAACTCACACATACAAAAAATGTCAAAAATTTGAGGGACCCTTTCCAAACGGCACACAGTTAGTTCAGTGTCAGTAATTCATATCTTGCAACAAAGGTGTGGATATGATTCCTTTTATGAAACTTTCAGTGTCAAAAAGAGGAATTAAGACTATAAGACTCATAGCTTAAAAATTCAAGTAAAGGAAATATAAAAATATTCTGTACTTTGGAGAAGGCCCTGCACTGTATGTAGGTAAAGATTATCATACTTCTTTATTTCAAGGAAGATAGTGACTTGAGACGTTTACATAATTGCACAGCTTCTACTGTATGTTCTTAGGGCTCCCTGCAGGTAGAGCTCTGACAGCCGCTTCAGTTGCTTAGTGTACTCTTCTTCTTCCTCTTTAGGTGTGGTCGTTCTAAAGCCTGTACTTCTTTGATCAATCTCCTCTCCCTGAGAATTTTTCAGTATAAACTTCACATCTTCACTGGTGCCCCAAGAGCTCTGGGTTTTCCAGGTGAGGTCTGTGGGAGGACTGGCTGTGACACCAGCATTTGCGACCCAGATCTTAACAGTTTGACTTGCCTTCAGCACATACCTTGAGGTATATTTTACTCGACTGATATGTCTCCAATTTTTCTGATCATCTCCCAGCCTTCCATTGGTTGATCCTGATCAGAAGTGTTCTTCAAGCAGATAAATTTTCCATCAACATCTATATCTTCACTACAGACATTCCCAGTGGCTGAAACAGAATGAGAGATGCTAACACCACTGCTCTTCTCTGACTTCCACATCAACTATCTTCCATTTTCCTCTATTTGTATGCATGCTGTGACTTGAGGATGCTTGTGGTATTGTCACACAGGGGGAAGGGCTTGGAGAGAGCATCATTGTCTTTTCTTCGGCTTCTAAGAGTTTTCTGAAGCACTTATTTCCATGTCCAGGGCTAACTTTACATCAGGAAATTGGTCATAATCAGTCAGCTGTTGCTGCATTTGATCCCCTGTTTCTGCCATCTCTCTGTCTTTGTCAGACGGCACGTGTCAGGACTTGTCTCTTTCTTCAGCAAACAAGTTCTCCAACTCTTGAATCCTCTCCAAACATGCTCTAGATTCTTTTTGTAGATTAAAAAGCTGAGATGAAAGGTCCTCAGTTCTCACACAACTTTTCATCAGTTCTCCCCTGGCACATCTCTGGTTCTAGCCTGGCATGTTTGATTTTGGGTGCTAAGTCTGCTCCAGCTCCTCCTTGTACAGCTTGACCTGGGCAGCATGCTGCCCTCTCATCTCCTGAAGAGCCTGAGCTTGTGCTCATACTCAATCTGACTCCCAGAAAGCACCTTCACCAAGCAAGTTTCATGCTTCCTTCTGGCCTCATTAATCTCCTCCTTACACACATTTTTACAAAACTCCAAATCTTCAGTAAGACTGGCAGCGATTCTCCACATCCACTTTAAGTAAAGTTTTTGGCAGCAGTTAGGGAGTCTTCCAACTGGGCAATCTGATCCTTCAGATCCTCCAATTCTCCCTCTAAACTTTTTTTTTTTTTTTTTTGTCACTAAGTGCAGGAGTCAGAGCTGCATCTTTGGATTTCAGTACTGCTTCATACTAGCGAAGCTTGATTTGGACTCCATTAAGATCAGGTTCTTTCTTACCAAAATCGAGGAGAAGTTGGACGTGCTCGGCCTTGACTTTTCCCAGCTCTGTCTGCAGCTTGGCTGCTCGCAGGCTGTGTCTCCAGCGCGCCCCGCGCATCTGCCCCCTTGATCTCTTGGACCAAGCTGCGTTGAGGCCAGTGAGTTGGAGGCAGCGCACGTCCTCTCTTGCTCTGTCGCTTTGCAGCTGCGGCGCGCTGTTCTCTGTTTCCAGGCTGCGAACCTCGTCGAGGTACACCAGCAGCCGACCCTTGAGCTGGCGCAGTTCCTCCCTCTCCTGCAGCCCCAACAGCCCTGGGACTTAGTGGGCAGCGGGCGGCCGGGAGATCGGGGTGGGGAGGCCGCGGGCAGCGCGGGGACAAGTAGCAGGGCTGAAGGGGGTGAGGCCGGAACCGCAGGCACACACCAGCAGCCCGCGATCACGCAGACGCTGGCACGGGAAGGGAGAAGCACCTGCATGGCGGGAGGGAGCCTGGTTATAGTGCAAAGGGCAAAGGGGGAGGACTGCGAATCAATCAGTCGTAAAATACCTTTTGTAAGAAAACGCGCACAGGCGCGCACACACACGCACTAGGAAAGATACGTAGGGCGGATCTCAAATAGGTTTTCAATTACTTGCTCTCTCTGTTCCCCTTCTGGTATCCCTATTATGTGAATGCTGTTATGCTTGATGTTGTCCCAGACGTGGCTTAAACTGTATATACACTGTTTTCCAAATTGCTTATTTGATCCTCTTAATTATCTAATTTTGTAATTGAGCCTGATTGCAGTTGGCACTTCAGTGGGTGGGATTGACCCTCGGGCCCCATGGCTGTTAGGACTGTGACCACAGTGGACAAGCTGTTGTGTGAGAGCTTATCCCACTAGTGGGATTTACTGTAGTAGTAGTGCCCTTTGGGTGTGTCATCAGTGAAGCTAACTAGGTGATGCTCTAGTGTGTTCTGAAGTCAGCCATTAGGTGTGTTGGTTCTGCCATCTCTGGGGAGGAGCTCTGGTGCAGGCTCATGTCAACCACTGACTACCTGGGCCACCTGGTAAGGTATACAATGTGCTCTGTGAGTGGTAGATGTTTGTGAAGGGCTTGGAGGTGCCTAGGAGAGGCTAAGCTGCAAACTGAGGCTGGCTATCATTAGTCCTGGTCTGGGGGTTGCTCATCAAGAGAGACCTGGCACACTGAGAACAGCAGCTGCTGATTTGAGGTTTGTAGAACTTCGAGAGTCTTTAGGGCAGTCTGCAATGTCAGCTGAGGCTGGCAGTTGGAAGTACAACTGCTGAAAGAGGCTCTGGTCTGTGTGTGAGTTGGATGGGGCAGGTTCTCAGGAAATACCAGAACCGGGCAAGTTAGATGGAGACTCATATTTGGTGCCCACCTGCACCTGCAGGCTAGGTGGAGGGCAGGCTCAGCAAAAAAATTGTGGTGCCTGCCAACACTTCTGCTCCAGCCAGAGCTGTCCCTCTAAGGCCACACCCCGAAGCCAGGCAATTCAGTTGTTTTACCTCTGTCCCTGGCCTTTTTTGAGCTGCTATCCCAGTGGTGGAGCTCAGAGCAAGTGAGTCCATCCAGGAGTATTTCTGTCCATGGACCTTTTAGAAGAAACCTCTGGGACTCCAGTTGCCCTCAGCCTCACTCGGACTGAATACCCACTGATTTTCACAGCCAGATATTGTGGGGAATCCTCTTCCTGGCACAGGTGGTCGGGACTAGGAGCCTGTTGTGGGTCTGGGACCCCTCACTTCTCAGCGGGAGATCTCCACAGCTGAGGTATCTCTCCTAATTCTTAATCACTACATGTGGGTGTGGGTGTGGGAGCAGCCCGCCTGTCTTTCTCGCCAATCTTGATATGGCTTCTTTATATCCTTATGTGTCTGAGTTCTGTTTAGCTGACCTTCAGGTGATTCACAAGTGTGGCTGTTCTATAATTTAGTTGTAATTTTGGTGTGGTCATGGGAAGTGGAGAGCACAACATTTACCGACTCCGTATTTTTAATGAGAAGCTCCTGTTTCAAAACTTTGAGTCAAATATACACTGACTATAATTTGGTCTTTTTAAAGACTCCTCAGTTGCATTTATTACTAATTCCCTTCTTTAGCATTTTTTTGTTTCAAATTTAGTTTATTTTTTGTTAACTTTTTAAATTAAGGACATAACTTAGTTTCATTTTTGTACCATATTCTTTCTCAAATTTTTTTGTTTATTTAAGAAATAAAATATTTTTATACCAACACAACAACTTTTCAGATTTTGACCAAAAATGTAACAAATTTTGTCATGAAGAATATATATTTTATCCTATGTGTGTATATAAAATATGTATTTAAATATATATTTTTATAAATCTATCACTTTTACCACCATTATTACTAACATTTATTTATTTTTCATTAATCTTTATTGCATTTTCATTACCTTTTATCCCCTTATACACATTATGTTTATATGTTATATACATTATATATTACTTACTATATATTATGTAATTATATATTATATTTACATAGGATAAAGATAACCTAAAGGAGATATGTGTGTATGTGTGTGTGTGTGTGTGTGTGTGTATGTATATATATATAAATATACTGTTGACCCTGGTACAATATGTGGGTTAAGGGTACTGACCCTTCGCACAGTTGAAAATCAACATATAACTTTTGACTCCCCATGAATACCATAATCCATGGATGCTCAAGTCCCTTATATAAAATAACATTGAACAGTACATGCAGTAGGCCTTCCATATTCATAGATTATCAACTACAGATCAAAAACTGTACATGTATTTGTTGAAAAATACTCATGTATAAGTTGACCTATGCAGTTCAAATCCTTATTGTTCAATGGTTAACGGTGTATGTAAAGACCAAAGATACACACACACACACACACACACACACACACACACACACACAAAGGATATATATATACAGGATATATATTATATGCATAATCTATATATACATATATGATATATTGTATTTTGATATAATATATATCATATATGATATTTTATATTACATATATAACATTTTTTATTATATTGTGTAATGGCACTATATGGAAAGTCATATCAAATCATTGCAAGACATAAAATTAATTCATCATAGAAAACATCTTTGATGACATAAATAATTTTTTAAAAATATAAGTGAGTTAAAAACATGAAGATAATGGCAAATGTTACAAGAGAGTCATGCTTCCCAAATCAATTCTGATTATAATAAGTTAAACAGGATAAATGCTAATGTTATAAAAATGCTACTATAGAATAAGTCTTGAAATAGGGAAAGACCCTTAATAGAATAAGCTATATAATGTGACTTAATTTATTTATTGCATTTTCTATGTGTTCTGTTTTTCATATTTTAATGTGGGTAAAACAAGGAAGGTCTGTTTTTGGTTGCCCATCTTTATATTCTGGTTTTAAGAGATAATAAAAGAGAAAGATGAATAGCATTTATTGTTTTAAATAAATTCTTTGTTTCATAAAGAAGGGAATTGCATTCTAAGTTATATAAATATCTAACCATTTTGCTACAAACCTGAAATTCATACAATGGATATTAACTGTAATTGAAAATAAAACAATTTTAAAAACATGAGAAGAAAACAAAAAAATACAATAAATGAGAAGAAAGCCCATAACAATTTTTTCTATCTATAATTACTTTAAATTCCAATGTATTACACTTCCCAGTCAAAAGACATAGAGTCACTGATTGGCTTAAGACAAAACCAAACCAAACGAGATCTATTCTTATGCTATCTTCAGAAGATTTGAAGACATACTGAAGCTAAAATGAAAAGTATTTAGAAAGATAATCCCATTAAAATTTTACCCAACATATGGCTTGGGTAGGTATACTATATCCAACAAAAACTGCCAGAGAGCAACTAATAAGGGCATTATATAATGACAAAAATTGACCACAAACTCACCAAAATTATAAATATATATTCAGACAACATCAAGACTCTAAATATATAAGCAAACATCGACAACTCTGAAGGGAGAAATAGACAATGATACATAAAAGTAGGAGGCTTCAAAAGACACTTACAGTAATAGAACAACTAGACAGCAAATTGACAACAACAACAAAACAAAAAACAAAACAGGAGACTTGAATAACATATGGACTAGCAGATATAAAGAAAACACTAGACACAGCAGCAGAGTCCTGGCTAGTGTAGCTCAGATGGTTGGAGCATCGTCCCATACCCGAAAGGTTGAGGGTTTGATTCTCTAGTCCAGGCGTGTATGGTCCCAAATCTGGGCATGCACAGGAAGCAACCAACTGATACCTCTCTCTCCCCCTTTATCTCTCTAAAAACAATGAAAAAATGTCCTCCGGTGAAGATACAAAAATAAATAAATGAATAAAATTGACCATTCAATCTAGCAACAAAATGTACATTTTGTTTGAGTACATATGGGATTTTCTCCAGGAAAAATCATGTTGGGTCACCAAAAATGTCTTCATTTCAGATTTAAATCATATGAAGTATTTTCTACAACCACAATAGAATAAAGCTAGAAAGTAATAGCTGAGGGAAACTCAAATTCACAACCATGTCATAATTAGAAAAAACATACTTAAACATGAGGTCAAAGAATAAATTAAAAGAGAAAATAAAAAAATTGAGACAAATGAAATGAAACAATAGCATACCAAAACTTATGGGAATCTACAAAAGCAATATCAAGAGGGAACGTTATAATGATATATGCCTACATTAATATAAAGAAAGTTCTCAACTAAGTAACATCACTAAATACCTCAAAGAAGTAGAAAAAAGGAAAAAAAGCCTCAAAGTTAGCAGAAGAAGGGGAAAAAACATTAGATCAACAACAAACAAAATACATGACAAAAAAAACTAAAATGCAAGTTTTTTGAAAAGATAAAAATTGACACACTTTAAGCTAGACTAAGAGAAAAGAGAGATTGAATAAATAAAATTAAAAATGAACTAGGAGACATTACACTTGATATGTAACTAAAAAGGATTATGAGAAACTACTATGAATAATTATACACAAACCAACTGGATAACTTAGAAGAAATAGAGAAATTATTAGAGACATAAAATCACCAAGGCCTAATAATGAAAAAAATTCAAATGTCTGAATAGACCTATAACTAATCTAAAGATAGATAGGGTCAGTAATCAAAATTCCACATTAAAGAAAATTTCAGAATTTGACAGCTTCACTTTCTTTGTTGAAAAATTCTATAAAACAAATTGAATAAACAAAAATACCAGCCCTCAAAATCTTTCAAAAAATTGAAGAGGAGGATATACTTCCAAATTAGTTTTATGAAAACAGCATTAATATGACATTGAAACCAAAGATACCTCAAGGAAAGAAAACTATAGGTTATATCCCAATGAACACATACGCAAATATTTTCAGCAAAATACTAGTAAACTTAATCCAATGTCATATTAAAATGATCATATATTGTGACCAGATGTGACTTATTCCTGGGATGCAATGATGATTCAATATATGAAAAACAATTCATATAATACATGACAAAAGGAGAATAAGTGCTATGATCATTTCAATATATTCAGAAAGAGCATTTGATAAAAGTCAACACCTTTTATGAGAGAAGCTCTCAGCAAACTATAAATAGAGGGGATTTATTTCAACATAATACAGGCTATATATAAGAAGTCCACAGCTAACATATTTCATGGTGAAAAACTAAAAGATTTTCCACCAAAGTTAGGAACAAAGCAAATATACCCACTGTTTCCACTCTATTCAATATAATACTAGAAGTACTAGCTAAATCAATTAGACAAGAAAATGAAATAAAAGTAATTAAGAAGTATGGGGAAAAGAAGGAATGAGTTGTTGAGGAACATGTATAAAGGACCCATGGACAAAGCCAAAGGGGGGTAGGGTTGAGGGTGGGAATTGGGGGTGATTTGGGCAGGGGAGAATGGTGGTGGGAAATGGAGACAACTGTACTTGAACAACAATAAAAAAAGCAAGTACAAATAGGTAGTCACAGAATAACCATGGGGATGTAAAGTATAGTATAGAAAATGGAGTAGCAAGTGAACTTATATGCATGACCCATGGCCATGAACAATGATGGGGTGGTTGCCTGAGAGACTGGAGGGTGCTGTGTGGAGGGGGGGAAAGAGGAAAAGTGGGACAACTGTAATAGCATAATCAATAAAATATAATTACAAATGTATTTATTGAAAAAAATAATGAATCCAAATTAGAAATGAAGTAGTAAATGATCTTAATTTACAGATGACATGCTCTTGTATATATAGAGAGCCATAAATATGCCACCAAAACACTGTTAGAATTAAACAAAATCAGTAAAGTTATGGGATACAATACCAACAACAACAAAATCTATACACTAATAACAAACTAACTGAATAAGAAGTTTGGAAAACAATCCCATTTAAAATAGCATCAAAGAGAACAAGATATCTAGAAATATACTGAAGCAAGGAATTAAAGGATTCATACAATGAAAACTACAAAATCTGATGAAATAAGTTAAAGCAAATACGAATGGAAAGACACCTCATATTCATGGCTTGGAAGGTAAGATATTGTTAAAATGTCCATACTACTCAAAACAGTCTATAGATTTGATGAATCTCTATCATACATAACCACAAGGGAACCAGAAAGCCAAAATAATCTTTAAAAAAAGTTGGGGTATCACACTTCCTGGTTTCAAACTATATTACAAAGCTAAAGTTTTTGAAAGGGTGTGGTACTGTCATAAAGACAGACATATACATCACTGGAACAGAATAGAAGGGCAAGATATCAATGTATACATATATAGAAAGATAGATGATATAGATAGATATAGATATAGATAGATATAGATATAGCTATAGACAGATATATAGAAAGAGAGAGAGAGAGTCAACTGGTCCTCAATAAGGGTGCTTAAAAACACACATTCAGGAAAGAATAGCCTTTTCTATAAATGTTGGTAAAATACATATCCACATGCAAAAGAATGAAAGCGGGCCCTTATCTTACTCCATACACACCAATATCTCAAAATATATTAGAGACTTAACTGTAAGACCTGAAACTATATCTGCTAATAGAAAAATGGAGGGAAATATTCAGGACATTTTTCTTGGCAATGATTATTTTAATATGACACCAAAGCACAGGCCACAAAATCAAAACTAGATAAGGGGAACTACACCAAACTAAAATGTTTCTGGACAAGAAAGAAAATAATAAGTGGATTTAAAGAGCAATATGATACTACAGAATATGATACAATATTTGTAAATCATATATCTGTTAAGTGTGCATGGGGCAGATGGTGTGGAGGAGGGCAAAGGGGGAAAATTGGGACAACTGTAATAGAATATCAATGAAAATATCCTAAATTTTTAAAAAATGAAAAAACGCCAAATAAACCTCATTAAAAATGGGCTATGAATTCGAATAGCCATTTCTTCAAAGAAGACATAAATGGCCAGCAGGTATATGGAAAAATGCTCAATGTCACTAATCATCAGGGTCATGCAAATTATAGCCACTTCATACCAACTAGGATGGCAATTATTAAAAAAACAAAAACAAAGACAAATTTTGGCAAAGTTGTGAAATTGCAAACCTTACAGTGTTGATAAGAATGAAAAATGAGGCAGCTTATGGAAAACAGTATAGAAGTTCCTGAAAAAATTAAAAATCGAACTACCATATGATCCAGTAATCTCACGTCTGTGTTTTTATCTAAAATAATTGAAATCAATATTTCAAAGAGGTGGTATCACTCCCATGTTCATGAAGCATTATTCACAATAGTCAAAGGTGGAAATAACCTAATGCTTACTGACAGATGAATGAATAAAAAAGGTGTTACATGCAATGGAATATTATTCAACCTTAAAAAGAAGGAAATCCCGCAATGTGTGATTATATGAATAATCCTGGGAACCATTATTCCGTTAAAATTAGCCAGATGCAGGAAAACAACTACTTCATGATTCAAGTTACATGAGGTATCTAAAGTAATCAAAATTGAAGCAAAGAATGAAATCGTGGTGGCCGGAGGCCTGGGGAAGGGGAAATGGGGAGCTGCTCAACAACAAATACAACACCACAGTTCTCTGCCGTGTGGGGATGATGGGATGGGGTGCAGGGCAGAGGCGATAAATGGGCAGGCGTGGAGATGGGACAACTGTAATAACATACTCAATAAAATATAAAAAAAAGTTCTAAAGATCTGTACAACACTGAGCCTATAATAACGATAATGTGTTTATATACTTGAAAGTCAAGAGAATAGATCTCATGTTAATTGTTATAATCACAATAAAATTTTTAAAAACATCATTGGAGATTATATGTTTTATTCTCCATATTTGAAATCAAGTTTTATGTCCCAAAGGTGAAATACATCCATAGCTCATTAAGGCTGCTTTTGTGGGTTCTACCTTATTATGGAGAGTGAATTTCTATAACTAGAATCATGTTTTAAAAACATTTTTAAAGCCCTCTTTAAGAAAAATAAAGATCTTGTGGAATAAATGGTTACTGTATATCTGTCCGGTGCATTCTCCACTATTATTAACATTTTCTTCATATAGGTGTTTGTGTGTATAGGCTGTCTCACCCTTTCTGCCCCTGGTGCCAAGGTTCTTTGCCGTTATTATTTATATTTGTTAACTCTTTTGTGGCAGACTTCTGCACAAAATTCCTTCTGGGCTATAGATACTCATTTTCTAATTAGTCAACAGTTATTCGGCTTTTAACTTGTATGGTGAATTGCCCTAATAGCAAGTACAGGTGACTGCTCAGGCTGGAAAGCAAGCTTCCTGCACACTCCCTGCCTGCCCTAGTCTCGTTGCCCCATCCAGCCTGACAACGATGGCTACGATTTCATGGCCAAGGTTCTTCACGGATTTGAATAAATGAGTTATTGGGCATTTGGATCTGCCAATGAGATCAGTGTGAGATCGGTGTACACACACACACGTACATATATATATAAGTGTTGGAGATTTTATATATATGTATGTATGTATATGTTTTTGTTTTATTCCAAAATACCCTCAATAAATAGTTTTGCCTAACAGGTAACGACTTTTAACCATACTCAGTAAAATTTTGGACAGAGAACATCACAAAAGGAATATTTTACATCTTCAGGAAGAGTCACTTCATCTTGTGGGTCATAGATGTTGTCTGTGGTCTATACCCTTTTGAATACAATTTTATGTTAGTATCACTGTACAAATCTAGGAAGAAAACTATAATGTAAGTGGCTACTGTAATAATTAATATGGAGACATGATTTTAACAGATCATTCATATTTATTGCTATTATGTTTAAAGGTAAAAAGAAAGTCTTGAAGTCAAATAGAATATTAACAAAATGGATTGCAGAGACCACCTGCTTTTAAATGATTATGTTTTGGACTACATATTTATTGCATATTTTTTTATCTTCACCCCAGGACATTTTTTCATTGCCTTTTCTGTTTTAGAGAGAGAGAGAGAGAGAAACACAGATAGAGAGAAACATCAATGTCAGACAGAAACATGGATTGGTTTCCTCCCTTATGCACCCAAATGGGGCATAGAACACACAACCCAAATATGTGCCTTGACCAAGAATCAAACCTGTAACCTTTTGGCTTACAGGATGACACTCCAACCAACTGAACTAACCCAGTCAGAGCTATTTATTAAAAATAATAGTATTGTTGAAGTGGTAAAGTAAAGATACCATTTAAAGAAACATAGGATGATGATTTAACTTTTGTATGTCTTAAATAAAATTGTAAGTTTTTACGTAATTTTGACATGGTAATAACGCCTCATGTTAACATATTTTGCAGTTTTTTTGTTTGCAAGGTAGTTCTGTGTAAAGTGCTTCTTTTAATTCTCACAGTAACCCAGTTAATTTTTTTTAAAGTTTTCAATTACAAGGAAGGAAACTCATGCTGTAAGTGGTTACATGACTTATTCTAAGATTACACAGGTGGGAAATGGCAGATACAGAACTCAAAAGTAACACCTTCGACTTTTAGTCAGCATGTCTTTGTATATATAATACATGTTACATTTCATCACAAGGCATAAAACACATATAAGATTTCACAAATTCTCAAGACCTTTGTACTTTATCTATCACAAGTTTATATAAAACACTGCAAAATTTAATTATTATAACTATAATTACTGAATATACAGGACATTGCATATGCTTTTTACCTATCTTGATAAATTTCCGTAGATACTACTGATTTTTCTTTTTTTACCCTCATTTAGGTTCCAATAAATTTAATATTATTAATCTTCTATATTTAAAAAACTAAAATGTTTGACATATCAGCTTATAAACTAGTATTGATGAATTATTGGAGTGACACATGACTTTTCCTCTAATGCATTAATGTATATTAAATTTGCAAATACATTTCTAAAGATTAACAGTTAAAAATAGCTTTTTTAATTCTTAATTATGGTAAAAATATAACATAAACAGTTTTTACATAAGACACAAGTGAAATAAGGAAATATCTGTCATAAGCACACATGTAAGTATATTAATTTACAATATTGAGTGACTTTTTAATGCCATAGATAACTTGATTCTTTATTCTTTATCACTGGAATTAGGAGATGGTATAATAAGTGATCCAAAATCTCACCAAAAAAAAGTTAGAAACAGCATCTAAATATAAGTATTATCAGAGCACTAATAAATTGTTTTTATTTTAATTTTTTATTTTTTATTGTATTTTTTCCATTACCATTTAGTCACCTTATTCTCCCCTGCCCCAAGCAATCACCACACTGTTGTTCATGCCCATGAGTTCTTTGTCCTGTTGGCTCAATCCCTTCACCCCCTAACCATCCTCCCCACTAGCTGTCATTCTGCTCTCCATCTAAGAGTTTGTCCCCATGTCATTGTTAATTCAGTTTGTTCATTAAATTCCACATATGAGTGAAATCATATGGTATTTGTCTTTCTCTGACTGGCTTATTTCACTTAGAATAATATTCTCCAGGTTCATCCATGCTGTTGCAAAGGGTAAATTTTTCTTCTTTTCTATGACCGAGTAGTATTCCATTGTGTAAATATCCCATAATTGTTTTATCCACTCATCTACTGATGGACAGTTGGAATCCTTCCAAATCTTGCTGATTGTAAATAATGCTGAAATGAACACAGGGGTGCTTAAGTTGTTTCAAATTAGTTTTGGGTTCCTCAGTTATATTTCCAGAAGTGGGATAGCTGGGTTGAAAGACAGATCCATTTTCAATTTTTTGGTATTTCCATACTCTTTTCACAGTGACTGCTCCAATCTGTATTCCCACCAACAGTGCAAAAGTGTTCCCCTTTTTTCACATCCTCACTAGGACTTGTTGTTTATTGATTTATTGATGATGACCATTCTGATAGACATGAGATGATCTCATTGTGGTTTTAATTTGCATTTCTCTGATGATTAGTCATGTTCAGCATCTTTTCATGTCTCTGGGCCATCTGTAAGTCCTAGCTGGAGAAGTGCCTATTCAGGGCCCTTGCCCATTTTTTAAAAGTGTTGTTTGTATTTTTTGGTTTTGAGTTTTGTAAGTTCTTTATAAATTGTGGATGTTAACCCCTTATCAGGTGCATTGGTGAATATGTTCTCCCATTCTGTGTATTGTATTGTTATTTTGTTGATGATTTCCTTTGCTGCACAAAAACTTTTTAGTAGGATGAACTCTCACTTATTTATTTTTTTCTTTTGTTTCCTTGCCTGGGGATATATATCCTATAAAATATTGATGCAAACAATGTCAAAGATTTTTCTGCCTATGTTTTCTTCTATGATTTTTATGGTTTCAGGTCTAACATTTAACCCTTTGATCCATTTTGTGTTTATTCTTGTGTGTGTTGTAAGAAGGTGGCCTAGTTTCATTTTTCTGTTCAAATTCCCTAACACCATTTATTGAATAAACTATTTTAGCCTATTGTATGTGCTTGCTTCCTCTGTCAAATATTAATTGACTATAAAAATGTAGATTTATTTTTGGGCTCTCTATTCTGTTCCATTGATCTAAATGTCTGTTTTAATTTTTTTTTTTTAAATACCATGCTGTTTTGGTTACTGTGGCCTTTTCCTATATTTGATATTAGGTAGTGTGCTTTCTCCAACTTTGTTCTTCTTTCTCACGGTCACTATTACTATGTGGGGCCTTTTGTCATTCCATATAAATTCTTAAAATATTTGTTTTAGATCTGTGAAGTATGTCATTCTTGATATGAATTCTTGATAGGAATCTTGATAGGAATTATGTTGAATCTATAGATTGCTTTGTCCAATATTGACTTTTAAATGATGATAATTCTTCCTATCCATGAACATAGTATGAGCTTCCACCTATTTGTGTTGTCTTCAATTTCTTTCTTCAGTACCTTATAATTTCCTGAGTACAGGTCTTTTATATCTTTAGTTAGGTTTATTCCTAGGTATTTTATTCTTTTTGAAGCAATTGTGAATGGGATTGTTTTATTAATTTCTCTGTTAGTTTGTTATTGGTATATAAAAATTTAACTTATTTCTCAGTATTAATTTTATATCCCGTTACTTTGCCGAATTCATTTATCAGTTCTAGTTTCTTGGTGGAAACAATAAATTATTTTTAAACGAGAATCTGAGAACATTTTGGAATAGCTACATATTATGTGGTAATGTTGTCTTTGGAAACTAAGTCAAGAATAAACATAAGCCCTGACCAGTGTGGCTCACTTGGTTGGGTGTTGTCATAAAGCAAAACTTTTCTGGCTCTATTCCTTGTCAGGGCACATGCCTGCGTTGTGGGAATGGTCCTCGGTTGGGGCACGTCTGACAGGCAGCTGGTCAATGCTTCTCTCTCACATCAATGTTTCTCTTGCTTTCTTTCTCCCTCCCTTCCCCTGTCTCTAAAAATAATAAAGTATTAAAAAATAAATGTAAAAAAGCATAATATGAACAATTATTTATAGCCTATTTGAAGACATAATATATTAACAGTGTAGTTGTTTTCATTAAATTCAATAATAGTAATCCAAAGAACCAGTGTTTTCTTATATTCATCTAACCTGGTAAAGGGGACATCTCATAGGTTCAAACTTTGCATTACTGCAAAAGTTTACTCAGTTGTGTGACCAAATCATTTAGGTATTTTTTTTGTTTTGTTTTGTTTTTTAGGGCTTGTTTGACATACTTTGAAGACCCATCTTCCTCAATATAATCTGAAACATTTGGTTTATTAATTAGATGCCAAGTGACTAAGTCCATAAAAATACTTCCACAGACAGATAATAATAATTCTGGACACTTGAAATGTACACATTTTAAAATAAGTTAAGATGCTTTTGTTTTAATGAAATGAACAGCTACTTTTTAATGATAATTAATGGCCAAATCTACTATGTTTGAACTCACCTTATTAGATCATGCAAATAAATCTATGAAGCCCAATTGTTGAAGTAAAAAGAAAAATACATCTTAAAGAGGTTTACAGATGTTTGCAGCACACAACCATTAATGTCTGAAAGAAGGCTATTTGATCTTCATTATATTAGGTTATTATTAGAAACAGTTCACTGAAACTTCATGCTTGCTTGAAGTATAATGTTGAGAAACATCTTTACAAAATTGCAAAATATCATCTTTTAGTTTTGATAAGAGAAATTTCTCCCGTTTTAGCCCCAAAGATCGTTTCCCCTGAATGAATTAAGTGGCCTGCTTTTCATTCTTTGGACATGATTCATCAATCTTACTGTGTTTTAGAGTCACATTTGTAAGATATATATTTTTGTGTGTGTGGTAAATTTGAACTTGTCATTTTAGGGGACTTTGTTTTAAAGCATTATATTATTCATTCTCTATCACTGTTGGCCTACATATTTATGTATTGTTGCTTTTCTAATATATTCTGTTTCACTGAATTAAGATGCACTTAGGTTTGCAATGGATTTAATTCAGAATGTACCCCAAATTAAGTCAGGATACAGTCTAGCTGCCCAGAATGAGAAACTTGCTATGCAACTTAGAGCTGTCATTTAGGTCGGCTTGGCCTGACATAAATTCTAACATCTTTGTCTTAAAACTAATTAGGAGGGATACTTCTGACACCATACTTGCCACAGGCACTTCTGAGTATGTCTCTGAATTCGGAGGTAATGGCTTGACTTATATCCCCCCTAAAAATCATGTCCACTTGGGACCTCAGACTGCAGCCTTATTTGGAAATAAAATTTTTGTAGATGTGCTTAGGTTAAGATGAGGTCACACTAGTTTAGGGTGGGCCCTGAATCCAATGACTGAAGTTCTTATACAAGGAGTAGAAATGCAAATACCATAAAACTATTCAAATCACATTCTACTAATAGGGTGATCTAATGGAGCCAAGTTATAAGCAGAAGGTGTTTATTGAACATGAGCTGAGAACATAGACGCCAGAGAGATTAATCAAATATGTCATTGAATGAAACTGTCATGGGCAGCCACATCCATTCCACAAAAGGAAAAGATTTGAGGCTGACAAAAGGACATTGAAAGACTTCCTTTTGAAGTTCCCTTTCTATGGACAATGAATTAGAAAAGGGAATACCAACTTTTGAACTTTTGCCTTAGTGGCTCTTTTGTTCGGTGCTTGTGTATCTGACTAAACCTGCAGTCTAACTGACACATTCAATCTTGGAAAGTTAATACATTTAGCAAGTAAAATTCCATTCTTAAAGATCGAGATATATTTTAAGTAACCTTGTAGATCTTCATGCTGATCCATTATGCTGGTTCTAACATTTAGTATACTAGGAAAAATTATTCTCTTAATTTGTCAGTTTTTGACAATGACTTATATCATTCTTAAAGCCACCTTACAAAAATGTATATTATAAATCAAATTATTGAGAATGAAGAATTAAGCTTAATTTTTGCATTTAACTAGGTCTAGGACCTCTATAATTTTAAAATAACAGTAGCAATATTGATAATAGTTTGCTTTTATTTTGTTCAAAGTTCCTGTTTACTTTTCCTTTTTACCTAAAGTTTAATGAGCAGTTTTGTCTCTGTGCTCATTAATGTTATGAGATCTTTAAAGCTGGTCACTTTTCACTTTTGGAAATTTGCTATAAAGCTGTACTTCCTATACTCACATTCAGAGAAAAGAAAAAGACTTTGAGTCAGAAGAATGACAGCCTATTACTAACAAACAATGATGTACAGCTTTTTATTTCTGCCATCAGAGAAGCCCACGACTTCCTGTTAAATGGTTTTGTGTTCAATACACATTTGCTGGGTGAGCTGTGCTGTAATTAAAGCTCTCACTAAATCATTACCACATTAGACCACTTTCTAGTGCCCTACCCAAAACCTGCAGGTCGATCCCACCTCTCCACTCCTGGTGGAGAGCCTCCATAATTTCCTGCAAGTCAGTACTGCTCATCCTCCCACTTGAAAGCAACCTGAAAAGTACTCTACCAATAAAGGGAAGAGTGGATACTTGAATGTGGGAATGCTTCCTGATGAGAGAACAAACAAACAAACAACAAAAAACCTCCAAAGGAACTTGAAGCAGCTTGGAGCAGTTCCTTGTTACTCAGTTTGGAGGGCATGTGTGAGGAGAAAATTACTTATGTTAAGTAATTTTTGGAAGAAAGTATGAGCTGAGGGGTTGAATGTTTTAGAATGGGAAAAGTTCAGTGATGTTATAAAAGTTTTAAAAATTAGAAAAAATTAGCCATTAAGGCAGAATTTTGTCTCCATGGTGTGTAGACTAACGGTGTGTTAGTCCCCTCCATGGTTGGGGGGACTAACAGTAAACAATAGTACAGATGACCTGGGTTTAGTTTTGCAGCACCTCTCTTATTTACACGATTAGAGTGTGCTCCTGTCATTTCATTTTATAATCTGGCATATTCTACATATACCTTTACCCCCAAACTCCTATCTTCAAATCAATTCCCCTATTCAAAATGCCAAAGTCAGAATGCAATTGCTGGAGTAAGTACAGTAGGGGACTCAGGGCTTAATCAATATAAATGAATAGTATAAGGTATCTAAGGTGTCATACTATTGCAGAAATAAGATGGTATGAGAATGAGAAAAAAGATATCTTGAAATCCAGCATTACTAACAGCTACTATGAGTCTCAGTTTTCATATGTATAAATTAAGAATATTAATACTTACCCTTTCTGCTTCACAGAAGTGCTTTAAAGTACAGGTGATTAAAGTAAAAGCCTTTAACAGTTCAAAATTAGTATATGAAGATGAGGTACTGCCCTGGTGAGAAATACAGTAAAATTATGTCTACTGCTAAGACAAACTTTTAACAAAGGATATAAAACACATAGATATTGAGTTAACAGAGAATGTGTTTTATGTACAACAGACTTAAATATTTTTGCCTTATTTTCACCTTTACAGTGTAGAGCTCACCTTGGTGTTAAGTCCTGCTGACATTTTCAGTATTTCACCGCGGGAGACAGCAGCTTCCTCGCAGAACGGTTGCTATCCTTTATGTACAGATGTTGACTCATCTGGAGCGAATGCACTGTAAGAAGGAGAATTGGGATTTTAATTTACTAAGCAGGGGAGCAAATTATGTAATTAGCTCTTAAGCAGTTAAGCAGAAAAGTAACAGAAGTAATGTTGTAGGGAACACACTGGAATCACATAAGACATAAACATTTCTGACACAATTCTTGAGGTTAATAAATCTACTCTGTGTATGAATGTATTGAATTATATTCCCCAAAAAATGAAGAACACTAGAAACTGAAGTTTGGCATTGTTTTCTTGAATTTCATCTTTGTTTTTAACACACTTATTTTTCCTTTAAAAAACAGTTTATATTGTTCCTATGTGGTCAATTTTTTAAGGAAAAAAACTGAAATATTTTTCATCAAACCTTTATTATAAAAAATGAAAAGCATCTCTTTATAAACCAGGATTTACAGAAAGAAAGATACTTTTATGAGATTTTTGCAATAAGTTGGGTACAATCTAGTGTAAATTATAGAGATATCATCTCTTGAAGAATGTGGCCCAGTCCTGATTACAGGTAACACATTCATGTTTGGAAAAGAAACTGCCAAACCCAAGTAGTTCGAATCATTTCATTCAGTATTTTCACAGGCTAGGAGTTTAATGTTAATGTTCAATTGAGAAGTAGAGAATTATTTTGCCAGTAAGGTTGCATACAGTGAAATATAGTACAAAATCATGCCATACCATCTTTAAATAATTAATACTGTGACTATATCTAAAATTATTTTGATTATACTTGAAAAACCCAGGATGAGTCTTCACGTTTCCTTTTAAGTGACGCTCGGAAGCTTGCTGTCGTTGGCTTTTTAATGCCATTGGCCTGAATTGCTCCGTTATTAATGACTATTTACAGTTATGATAAGGAGTAGTTAGACATTGAAAGGGGGGATTGCCTAGTATATCACATCAGTGGTACCTCAAGAATCACCGAAGGCTCTGCAAAGACTTCAAGGGACACTCCTGAGCTCATTCTGATGTTACTTTTCCTTAGCCCTACCTAACTCCCAGAGGTCAGAGATGCTGAGAAATGCAGCTGCTTTGGAGCTCAGTGTCACTGAATTTTGACCCTCAAAGCTAAGGGCTCAAGTTCTAATGAATGCGTATGTCTCTGTGTGTTTTATTAGCATTTTTGAGGACAATGGATATTTTCTAAACGGATTGCAGTAAGTTAGTGCAGGAAGCTCATAATAGCGATTAATTCTGATTTTATACAGCAGATGTTTGCTCAGTGCCAAATAAACCTGTTCAATTTACCCCATGTCTTAATGTACCCAATCTATTATTTACATGTGAGCACATGCACCACTGAGAGAAGTACTAGCAAGGGCATGCATGGCAGGGGTATATCAAGACATCTGGTAAGGTGATTGCTTACAAAATCAAAATTCTTGGCTGCAACTCAAGATTGAAAATGATTTAGAAATAAGACCTTCTCTGTGTTTTCCTCTGTCTTTCCTGCCTTGCATTTAAAACTTTATACTGTTAACACTCGGGTTATCAGTGTAGGTATAGTATATTTTCTGATGAAAGACATTAAAAGAATGTGGGGTGATAAAATTAATTTTATTTTCTTATTTTAAATATTTTCATTATAATTAACATGTATAACTCACCAAACACTTGGTAGCAATTATACATAAAATAAATTCTTCATACATCTGGAAACACAATCTATTTTCAACAATTTGATGCAAATGGTGTTGTGGGTTCTCTTGGATGGTAAATATATATATAGGTGTTAGTTTAATTGAGAAATAAAATCTAGAGCTTATACATCAAAAACTGCATATAAGTAGGTGGAAATATCAGACATATTAGTTTTTTAAGCAAATAAACCTTGAGGGAATGTAAAGAAAAGGTAATAAAAAGGTAGTATGCTGACTGTAATTATTTCTGATTTTTTTTTCTTCCAGCAGCTACCTATTTCTTCCACATGGTATAATTGTCCCCAAATCCCTTCAAATCCAGACCAAATGTCCTTTTTTCATCCTAGATTACAACATTTAAACTGAAGTGGAGAAAGGGACTACTAGGGCTTGAATACCAAGTACAGAGTAAAGAAGGCAGTCCTGGTTTAATGGGTGTAGCACTACATTAAATTTGCACTGCACGTATCCTAGACCTTGAGTATACAGAAAATGGAAAGTTATACCAGCTAATGATAACCAGAACAGAAAAAAAGAAAAGAAAACTACCAGGCCCCACTAGTTAAACTTTTTAACTAGTTAAGCCCTACTAGTTAAAAATTTTGCCCCCATTAAATCTGTCGTTGGAATAGAAGCCTCCTCTAATTCAATCTTCCCTTTAGGATATTTCTATTTTGAATCATGAGTTATTAAAGCAGTTGATCATGAGAGCAAAATTTAGGGAGACATTGTAAATTTTTCATTAATTCGTGTATCACCATATTCTGTAGATGATTATTTTTTTCTCACAAAGCATTAGATTCTACAACAGATTTTTAGTACAACTTCTACCAGCATGCCTTAACTCTCTAGTGTAAAAAGCAGGCACATATACTGTTCATTTATGGACTTGAGACTGCTTTGTTACTAGGAGAGCTAAAAATGTACCTCACTTTTCCATTTGTTTTGAGCCATCCAGAAAAACTTAATTCAATCAGAAGATGAGCATATTACATCATAGAGTAAAGTTTTATTAGTTTATAGGGAATAGGGATGCAATGCAATATATCTTAATTTAGTTTAGCCTTTCTAACAGCATGACAATTCTTTAATATATGGTATTTTGAATAGTCTAAGTAATAAAACTATGTTTCGTTTGTGGGGGCTGTTGTGATTAGTTATTTTATTGAAAATTCATCATGCAAACACTTTTGGTCTTTTATAACTAATCCAACAAAAGCTAGTCTTGACTGTGACATGAAAATTTGTAAGACATGTTTTAATATGATATAGGTTATGAAAAGTCTTTTTTTATTTCACCAAACTGCCTAGCTAATGGCAGCTATGAATCTAGAAAAAAAGTTAATCAGTTTAGCACTGCTGAGACGTTTCATGTTCTTTTCAATGACTTTTTTTTCTCTCTAGGAAGGAGCTCATTGCTAATTTAGGCAGACAGGAGTGACTACAGAAATATTTTACTGGTGAAATAGAAGGAGACTTTTACTGTCAGTGGTATTGTAACCAACCCCTCTATTCCTTTAATATTGTTTCTGTTCAAAGCATTTTTGTAGAAGATGAGTTGTTAACCAATATGTAACCTGTAGATAAATAACATATTTGTGAAACAGTCCCATGAACTAACTTCAAAGGGAGCTGACATCGGCCCCCAGGAGACTTGCTGACTTTCAACCACAAAAAACAGACCACTGCTTGACCAGCTTTGAGATAATCATCAGAATAGACTGTGCTGACTTACACATAGAGAACTTTCAACCCTACTCTCCCTGATTTCTTTGTTCTGCTTTTCCTCTTCCCCCTAATAAAAGCCCCCGTCTGCACTGAGATGTGAAGATGGTCTTCAGGACCAGCGTTCACCATGTACTCAGGCTGCTGGCACTTGAATAAACCATCTTTTGTTACATCAGCACTTGTCTCTGAGTATTGGCTTTCGAAGCAGCAGGCAGACAAAACTGAGTGGTATTAATATTTTATAGAAATTCGGAGAATAGACAGATAGCACCAATATACATATCTTTCTTTATAAAGCAACTGTCTTTCTATTACTTTTTTAAAATCTGATTTTGAAAATTCTATCTTAATGCTTCATGAAACTAAAGATTCAAAATTGTTTTGTTCTTTGTTGCTTAATTAGGAAAAATCTTTAGTGTTTTATACCATGAAACATTTAAATATTTTATTTGAAAAATGCCTATATTGATGCTTTTTGGTTTCTGGTTCCATATCTTAGGACCTTGGAAATTGTCAATCCATTTATCAAAACTAAAAAGCTGAACAGACTGAAAAATCAGCAACTCTTCTAGGATCTGTAGAGAGATGGGGACACACACCAAACCACAGCCCTCAGCATCGGGAGGAAAGTCAGGCAAATACAATGATTTACGGCTTACCAAAATAAAGACTCATTAGCAGAAACTTCCTTGGAAAGCAATGCTAGGAGGGTAGGAAAACATGAACTATAGTTGGTAGTCCAGAGGCATAGGCTCCCTAAAAGGCTGATCTAATTAAAAGACTATAGAATGCTTCCCCTGCATCCACATCTTACCATCGTAATCCTAAAGGCCAATTTACAGCAGTTTCTTTTGCCTAGTAAATCATAACTAACTATGAAGAAAAAATTACAAGACATACCAAAATTAAACAAACAAAAACAAAACAGAACAAATTTAAAAGACAGAACAAACAATGAAAAAGAATAGGACAGAGATATTTGAATTTTCAGACCAGGAATTTAAAAGTTATGATTAATATATTATGCTAAGTGCTCTAAGGATAAAGTAGACAGAATGCAAAAACAGATGGGCAGTGCAAGCAGAGAATGGAAATTTCAAAAAACCAACAGAAAGAAATGCTAGAGATAAAAAACACTGTAACAGAAATTTTTAAAAAATGTCTTTGATGGTCTTATTAGTAGATTGGACACAACCGTGAAAAGAATCTCTGAACATTAGGATAACTCAGCAGAAATCTCCAAAACTGAAAAGCAAATAACACAAATAATGGGGGGGGGGGGGAGAACAGAACAGGATATCTGAAGACTGGGTCAACTACAAAAGGTGTAACGTATGTGGAATGGGGATATTGAGTGTTGACAGGTAAACAAACAAAACAAACCTAGAACTATGTGCTCTAGAAAATTTTCCTTTAAAAATAAAGAAGAAATCAATATTTTACCGGCAACCATAAAGGGATTTTTGTTAGCTAGTAGGCATGCCTTGCAAGAAATATTTTTAAAAATCCTTTAAAGAGAACAAAAATAATGTAGACCAGAAATGTAGATCTATATAAAATAAGAAAGAGCATTAAAGAAGGAATAAGTGAAGGTAAAACAAAACCTTTTATTTTTAATATATAATGATATACAATATATACAAACCTATATATAATATATAACCATATAGAATTAAATACATTGTTGCTATTATATGCTTACATATGCTTATATATAACTGAAATGAATGAAACAATGATACAAAGGACAGAAGGGAAGAATTAAGATTATTTTGTTATTATAAAGTACTGACATTACCCTGGAAAGGATATAGTGTTATTTAAATGTGTACTTGAATTAATTGTAAATGTATATTGCAGACTCTCAAGGAACAACTAAAAATTGTGAAACACAAAATACAAAAAAGATGTGTTAAGAAAAAAGGGAATATTAAATCATGTAAAATGTTTTATTAAAACCTAAAAAAGTCAGAGAAAAGTGGAAGACAATAATAGGAACAAAGAACAGAGCAACAAGTAGAAAACAGTAATATAAAAATTAATCCAAATATATCAATAATTACTTTGAATATCAGTGGTCTAAATGTACCAAATAAAGGACAGAGTTTGTCAGAGTGGGCAAAAAATAATACCCAAGCATATATTGTGTACAAGAAACCTACTTTAAATGAAAAGACATATGGGTTAAAAATAAATGGATGTAGAAAATATACCATGCTAACACTAATCAAAAGAAAGCAGGAATAACTATATTAATTTCTAACAGAATAGACTTGAAAGCTAGGAAAGTTATTAGGAATGAAGGAGGGCATTACATAATGATAAATGGGTCAATTTTTCAAGTGTTAATCTATGTGAGTCAAAACTGAAGAACTTCAAGGAGAAATAGATTAACAACCCCCTTGGACCAGATCCAGCAGGCAGAAAATCGATACAGAAATAGCTGAACTCAATAACACCATCAACCAACTGGATAAAATGGATATCTGTAGACTACTTCATTTAACAAGAGTAAAATACACATTCTTCTCAAGCTCACATGGAACAGTCACTAAGATAGGTTCCATAATGGACCATAACACATAACTTGACAAACTAAAAATCAAGAAATCCTCCAATATCTTCTTTTAGACCACAATGGCATTAAACTAGAAATTAATAACAGAAAGGTAATTGAAGAAGTCTTAGAATGTGTGGCCTTTAAAAAACATACTCTTAAGTAACACATAGGTCAAAGAATAAACCTCAAAAGAATTTTAAAAGAGTTTTAAATAAATTAAAATAAAAACACAAATTATCAAATTTTGTGCAATGCAGCAAAAGCAGTGTTTAAAGAGGAATTTATATTATTGAGTTCATTTATTAGAAAAGAAGATAGATATGAATCAGTAAGTTATACCTTAGGAAACTAAGAAAAGAAGAGCAAATTAAATCCAAAGTAACCAAATATATAAATAAATAACAAAAATTAGAGCAGAAGTCAATGTAAATGAAAACAAGAAATCAATAAGAAATTCAGTAAAATTTAATTTTATTGAAAAGATCGATAAAAATTATGTGTCTAAAAGAGACAAGACACAAATTACTAATATCAAAAATGAGAAAAGACATATTAATATATCCCATGTACATAATGAGGATAATAAAGGAATATTCTGAGCAATTCTATGGCTATAAAATTAATAACCTGGATGAAACAAATCAATCCCTTGAAAGATAGAAGCTGCCAAACTCATATAAAAAGAAATAAGCAACCTGAATAGGCCTATATGTATAAAATACATTTAAACAAAAATTAATAATCTCCCTAAAAAGAAAGCAGCAGACCCAGATGGGTTTGCTAGTGAATTATTTCAAACATTTAAGAAAGAAATGATTACCATTGTTTTATATAATCTTCTGGGGGATAGAAGCAGAGAGAAAACTTTCTTATTTTATAGGACCAGCATTACTCTAATATCAACACCAAACAAAGGTATTGTAAGACAAGAAAACAGCACACAATTTCTCTCATGATCATAGATACAAAAATCTGCAACAAAATATTGGCAAATTGAACTAAACAATATATAAAGATAATTATACACCATGACCAAGTGTGATTTATCCCAAATATACAAGGTTGGTTCAACATTTGAAAATCAGTGAAGGTAATCTTGTACATCAACAGGCTAAAATACAAAAATCGCATGATTATATAAGTAGATACAGGAAAAACATTTGATGAAATCCAATTCCCATTCATGACAAAAACTCAGTAAACTAGAAAACAAGGGAAACTTTCTCTACATGATAAAGACTATCTATAAAAACCTATAGGTAACATCATACTAAACGGTCAGAAACTTGAATCTTTCCTGTTAAGATCATAAAAGGCATATCCCCTCTCACCACTACTTTCAACATCTCTTTTTTGATTCTATCAAGTAATATTTCTATATATAATATAAATATTAAAATTAATATTTATACAATTAAGAAAAGGCTTATGTAAAATCTATAGACATGCTTTCTTAACATGGCTTCAGACATCCGTTATGTCTGTTATACTATGTAGCCACAGTTAGGAGGGTATATGGGCTTACTCAGTATCCTTACAAAATATGAGTCCCTGATATGAAATCTTCAGAACTGCAAGTAGTTGTCTTTCAGTCATGTGTGATAAGAGCATGGAATTGTGGCATACATTTACACATTTCAAGTGCTTTTTTCCACATACCTTTCTTGAATGCATGTCTACTCACTCATTCTTATATTTTCTTACCTAAATTTATATGATTTTATTTTTATATAACATTTAATTAAATAAAAATTTTATTGTTCAATTACAGTTGTCCCCATTTCTCTCCCATTACTCTCCCCTGCCTACCCATGACCCACCTCCGACTTTCAATCCTGCACCCCTCATCTTTGTCCTTGGGTCCTATACATGTTTCTTGACTTGACCCTTCCCCTTCTTTCCCCTGCTGTCCCCCTCACCCCTCCTCTCTGGTTACTCTCTGTTTGTTCTTTATTTCTGTGTCTCTGGTTATATCCTGCATGCTTGTTTGTTTTGTTGATTAGGTTCCACTTACAGGTGAGATCATGTGGTATTTGTCTTTCACAGGCTGGCTTACTTAACTTAGCATGATGCTCTCCAATTCCATTCATGCTATTGCGAAGGGTTGGAGTTCCCTCTTACTTTCTGCTGCGTAGTATTCCATTGTGTAAATATACCACAGTTTTTTGATCCACTGATTTGCTGATGGGTAGTTAGGCTGTTTCTGACATTGGCTATTAAAAATAAGACTACTGTGACCTTTGGGGAGCATAGATTCTTTTGAATTGGTGTTTCAGGATGCTTAGGGCATAAGCCCAGCAGTGGAATTGCCGGGTAAAAAGGAAATTCCATTTTTACTTTTCGAGGAAATTCCATACTGTTTTCCACAGTGGCTATACTAGTCTGCATTCCCACCAACAGTGTACTAGGGTTCCCTTTTCTCCACAACATCTCCAGTGTTTGTTGTTTGTTGACTTGTTAATGGTGGTCATTCTGACTGGTGTGAAGTGGTATCTCATTGTGGTTTTAATTTGCATCTCTCTGATGGCTAGTGATGCTGAGTATCCTTTCATATGTCTCTGTGCCCTCAGTATGTGAACCTTGTAGAAGTGTCTGTTCAGACCCTTCGCCCATTTTAAAATTCAGATTGTTTTTCATCCTGGGAAGAGTCATCTTTTTAAATTGACAGTTATTTGTAAGAATAGTTAAAATATTAAGGATACCTCCCATTTATGTTTTATCTGTTTCAATTTTTTAATTTTTTGATTTATTTTTAACAGCTTTGTTGAGATATCATTGACATATATAACATTGCCAAAGATACAAAATGGGATGATTTTATACATGTATATATTGTGACATGATGATCAAAATAAGTTTAGTTAATATATCCTTCAGAGGTGGATTAAGGTCGGTCGAGGCCCCAGGCGCAGAAGAAACTATTGGGCCCCTTAAAAAAAGAGAGAGACAGGGAAAATAAAAATACATGCCTTCAGAAGTCGGGGCCCAAGGCATGCGCCCAGTGTGCCTGCTGTTAAATCCGCCCCTGTTCTAAAGGATATTATCCTTCACCCTACAGAATTAACATTTTATTGTTGTTGTTATGATGAGAATACTAAAGCCGTACTCTCATGCAGCTTTTAAGTATACAATGTAGTATTGTTGGCTAAGCCACCATAATATACATTAGAGAACTTGAGCTTATTCATCTTATACTAAAAGTTTGTATCCTTTATCCAACATTACCATTTTTTTATCCCATAGCCTCTGTCAGTCACCAGTCTGAGTTGTTTCTATGATTTCAACATTTTTAGATCCCACATATGAGTGAGGTCATGCAGTATTTGCCTTTCTGTGTCTTGCATATTTCACTTAGCATAATGCCTTCAAGTTCCATCCATGTTTTCACAAATAGTAAGATTTTCATCTTTTTTCTGGCTGAATAATATTCCACTGCAAAACTACCATTGTGTGTGTGTGTGTGTGTGTGTGTGTGTGTGGTAACATTTTCTTTATCCTTTACCTTCAATGGATATTATTTCCATGTCTTGGGTATTATGAATAATGCTGTAATGAATGAGAGTGCTGATACCCCTTTAAGATAGTGATTTCATCTTTTTCAGAAACATATCCAGAAATGGGATTGCTGATGATATGGTAGCTCAAGTTTTAATTTTTTGAGGAAACTCCAAACCAGGAGTGTCCAGACTTTTGGCGTCTCTGTGCCACACTGGAGGAGGAGTTGTGTTAGGCCAGACAGTAAATACATTACAACACATAATCACAAAACAAATCTCGTAAGATTTTAAGTAAATTTATGATTTTGTTTTGGACCACATTCACAGCCATCCTGAGCCACATGCCGCCGTTGGGCCACAGGTTGGACACCCCTGAAACTGTTTCCATAGTGGTAAGACAGGCATACATTTTTACCAATGGCGCACTGTTTCTCTTTTCCCCACCTCCTTGCCAGCATTTGTCATTTCTTGTCTTTTTGATAATAACCATTCAAACAAGTGTGAGTTGATCTCGTTATTTTGATTTTCATTTATCTGATAATTAATGAAGTTGGTAATTTTTTCATGTGCTTTTTGGGCAATCATTTTTTTTAATAAGCCTATTCAAGTCCTCTGCTAATTTTAATTTTGTAAAATATTTTTTCTATAAGGATTATGAATTTCTTACATATGTTGGGTATTAACTCCTTACTAGATATATGGTTTTTTAATATTTTCTCCCCTTCCAGAGATTTCTTTTTCATTTTGTTGACTATTTCTTTTATTGTACCTAAGCTTTTTAGTTTGAGATAGTCCTACTTTTTCTTGTTATGGTCCCTTGTGCTTTTGGTGTTGTATCAAAAAATGTCATTGCCATGACCAATTTTTCCCTATTACTTTTTCCTATGAGCTTTACTCTTTCAGGTCTTACATTTAATTTTCTAATCCATCTCAATTTAATTTTTCTAACTAGTGTAAAATGAGAGAACCATTATATTCTTTTGTATACTGTTTGTGCAAAATTATTTATTGAATGGACTATCATTTCTCCACTGTGTGTTTCTAATACTCTTGTCAAAAAATAATTGACTCTTTATTATGTGCCATTTGACAATGCTTTTGTTTTTATGTCAGTGAAATAATGTTTTGATTACTAAAGCTTTGTAATACATTTCAAATCTGGATGTGTGATGCCTCTAAGCTTTGTTCTCATTTCTTTGACTATTTGGGGTATTTGCGGTTTCACACAAACTTTAGGATTTTTTTTTCTATTTCTGTGAAAAATATAATTGGATTTTGATAGATATAACCTTGAATCTCTAGATTACATGGGTAATATAGACATTTTAATAATATTAGTTCTGCCAATCTATTAACTTGGTGAATTATTCTGTTTGTTCCTTCTTCAGTTTCTTTCATCAAAGTCTTACAGTTTTCAGTGTACAGATCTTGCACTTCCTCAGTTCAATTTGTTCATTAGCATTTTTTTGATACTATTATAAATGGATTGTTTTAGTATTTTTTAAACAGTTCATTGCAAGCATATGAAAATACAAGTAATTTTTGCTAACTGATTTTGTATCCTTCACCTTAATTGATTTTGTTGATTAGTTCTAACATTTCTTGGTGAAGTCTTTAAGATATTTTGTTGGTGTAAGATCATGTCATCTGTAGTCAGATAATTTAACTTCTTCCTTTCTGATTTGGATGTCTTTGAGTTCTTTTCCTGGTCTAAAACTTTCTAGCGCTTCCAAGGCTATGTTGAACAGAAGTGGTATGGATAAGCACCCTTGTTTTGTTCCTGATCTTGGAGAAAAAAAAAATTAGCTTTTTATCATGGAATATGATGTTAGCTGTAGGCTTGTCTTATACGGCCTTTATTATGTTAAGGTAAATTCCTTCCCTACCTAATCTGTTTAGTGGTCTTATGAGGAATGAATGTTGAATGATGTCAATGTGTTTTTCTGTATTTATTTAGATGATCATTTTTTTATCATTTGTTCTGATAACATGGTTTATTACATTTATTCTTTGCAAATGTTGGACCATCTTTTAGTAATTATTCCCATTTGATCATAGTAGATGGTTCTTTTAATGTGCTTTTGAATTTTTTTTTTCACATTTGTTGAGGATTTTTCATCTAGTTATCAGGACTATTGGCCTTTAGTTTTCTTTCTCGAAATGTCTTTATCTGGCTTTTGTATGAAAGTGATACTGGCCTCATAAAATGAGTTTGGGAGTTTTTTCCTCCTCTTCAGTTTTTTTGAAGTGTTCAAGAGCATAGGCATTAATTTTTCTTTAAATGTGTGGGAGAATTCACCTGTGAAGCCATCTTGTCTTGACTTTTCTTTGTTGAAAGATTTTTAAGTACTGCTTTAATCTCCTTACTTGTAATTCATTTGTCCTGATTTTCTATGACTTCATGATTCAGTTTTTTATGTTGATAGGAATATACCTATTTCTCCTAGGTTGTTCCATTTATTGATGTATAATTTTTAATAGTAACTCCTTCTGATTTTTTTTTTTCTGGAGTGACATCGGTTGTAATGTCTTCTATATCATTCGTAATTTTATTTATTGGAGTCCTTTGTTTTTCTTGGCTAAAGATTTGTCAATTTTGTTTATCTCTAAAAACCAGCTCTTAGTTTTGTTAATCATTTCTAGTCTCTATTTCATTTATTTAATATTTATTATTTCTTTCCTTTTGATAACCTTGGACTTAGTTTATTCTTTGTCTAGTTCCTTGAGGTATTGAGTTGTTTATTTGAGATCTTTATTTTTTCATAATTTAGACAATTATTACTATAAAATTTACTCTCAGAACTGCTTAAGCTATATCTCATAAGTTTTGGTATGTTGTGTTTCTATTTTTGTTTGTCTCAAGGTATTTTTTAATTCCCTCTTGATTACTTATTTGCCCTGTTATTCAAGAATGTGTAGTCTAATTTCCACATTTTTGTAAACTTTCCAGTTTTCTTCCTGTTATTGATGTCTAGTTTCATGCCATTGTTCTCAGAAAACATACTTGATATAATTGCAATCTTAGTTTTTTAAAACTGTGTTTGGACCCAACATAGGATCTCTCTTTGAGAGTATTCTGTGTGCACTTTTGAAGGATTTACTGCTATTAGATGGACTGTCAATTATGTCCATTTGGTCTATAATGTTATTCAAGTCTGCTCCTCATTGTTTTCCTATCTGGAATACTATCCATTGTTGAAAGTGAAATATTAAAATCTCTTTAATTTCATTGCTACCCTTTTATCCTTCATTTAATTTCATATTTGCTTAATATTTATGTGCTCTGATGGTGAGTGTGTATATATTGACAGTTTTTATATCCTCCTGATGATTGACCCCTTTTTAATACCTCTTTGTCACTGTGAGTGATTTCAACTGAAAGTCTCTTTTGTCTGATACAAGTACAGTAGCTCCTGCTATCTTTTGGTTACCCTTTACGGGGAATATCTTTTCCCATGCCTTTAGTTCTGGCGATGTGTGCCCTTAATGTTCAAGTGAGTTTCTTGTAGGTATCATATTGTTGGATTCTGCCTTTTTAAAATGTTCATTCAGACACTCTGCGCTTTGACTGAACATTTTAATCTATTTTAAGTTGAAGTACAGAGGTAAAGATATATCATTGCCATGCTTGAATTGTTTTATTTTTTTTATTTTTTCTAATCCTTTTTATTATTTCTTCTTTTGTTATCTTATTTTGTGATTTGTAGATATTTGTGGTGGAACACTTTCATTCTTTTCTCTTTATCTTTGGGTATCTACTAGAGGTTTCTTTGCTGTTATCAGGAATTTTACATAAAACATCTTATAGTTACAAGTCTAATTTATGCTGATTGCAACTTCTTCACACACAAAAACTCTACACATTTATTTGTCTCCCTATAAATTATACTATTTATGTCACACTTTATATATTTTTGATGGTGTCCATTAATAAATTATTGTACCTTAAATTTTAAAAATATTTTTGTATTTTAATGCTTATACTAGAGTTTAAATAATTTGTGCACCATTATTACTATATTAAGAGTATTCTGAATTTGATTATAATATTCTATAGTCTATATAATCAGTGAGTTTTATACTTTCATTTGTTTTTATGGTGTTACTTAGTGTCCTTTTATTTCAACCTGAAAAAATCTCTTTAGAATTTCTCGTAACGCAAGTTGAGTCATAATAAACTTCTTTTATTTCTGGAATATCTTTATTTTTCCATTATTGCTTTGCTGGCTATAATACTATTTTTTATTTTATTTAATTTTTTAAAGATTTTATTCATTTATTTTTAGAGAAGGGAAGGGAGGGAGAAAGAGTGGGAGAGACACATCTACGTGTGGTTGCCCCTCGTGTGCCCCCTACTGGGGACCTGGCCTAGAACCCAGGCATGTGCCCTGACTGGGAATTGAACCAGTGACCCTTTGGTTCACAGGCTGACACTCAATCCACTGACCTACACCAGCCAGGGCAATAATTTGACTTTTGACAAATTATATCTCAGGGATATCTTCTTTGGACAATATTGCTTGTAGTCCTTTGAGCATCACATACCTGGGTATCCATAACCTTCTGATATTTGGGAATATTCAGCTATTATTTATTTATATAAACTTTATGTCCTGAATTATTCTTCTGGGATTTTCATAATGTATATTATAGTGTAATTGATAGTTTCCTATAATTCCTGTATGCTTTCTTTACTCTTTTAATCATATTATTTTCTTTCCATTCCTCTAAATGGCTCATTGCCAGTTATCTGCATTAAGGTTCACTGATTATTTCATCTGCATAATCATGTCTGATATTGAAGTTCTGTTGAATTTTTCTTCTGTTCTGTCATATCTTTAAGCTTCAGGATTTCTGTTTAATTTTTTATGATATCTATTTCTTTCTTAAATTTCTCTTTTTCTTCACGAATTGTCTTCCTGATTTTGTTTAGGTGTCTCTCTGTGTTTCTTAGCACCTGAGCTGATATTTTGAGCTTTTGCTCAGGCAATTTGTCAATCTTCATTTCTTGAGGCCTTGTTACTAGAATTTGTTAATTTCCTTTAGCAGTATCATATTTGCCTCATTCTTTGTGTTCTGTGAACCTCAGGTTGATGTCTGTATATTCCAAGGATGGAAACAGCTCTTTCTGTCCTTAACAGACTGGTTTTAGCTGGTGAAAACCTTCGGTCAGGTCTCCGGGTTGTTAGTTCTATTTCCAGGATCATAGTTGAGCAGGGTGGAGCTGGATCATATAACTGGTGCTGGTTCCGCAGTGGATTCAGCAGTTGGGGCCTTATTACCAGGAGCTTGGGTGGGCATAATTTTTGGTCCTTGTGGGGACAGCGCTGCTTTCTGGACGTTGGTCAGTAGGGCTGGCACTGAAACAAGAGTCTACTTTGGGGCCTGCAGATGGTAGGACTGTTACCAGGTTTGTAAATGGGTGTGTCTCCTTCCTGGGCTCTGGAAGGGCATCTCACAGGTCACTGGGTGGTCCCTGGATGTGTAAGATGTCTTGCTTGTCTAACAACTGAAACATTCAAAAATTATTTATGTTACATATCTTTTTAAAAAACTTCTAAAAGAATTTCTCCCCATTTTAAATATTTTATTTTAACTTTTATAATTTTCTTGCTTTTTTTGTAAATTGGGAATATGAAAAGTGCCTCTCTGTTTGCCTTTGAACTAATTATTTTCAAAATTTTAATTTTATCTCAACTATTCTATCGTAAAAATTTTTAAATATTTTAATTTTTTAGCATTTACAATCAACATTACTGATTAATCACAGCCTACTTTTAAATAATTTTATATTACTTCACATGTAGTAGCATAACCTTAGAATATATTCACAATTTATCTCTTCCATCTTTTTCATTACTGTGCCATATATTTTTCTATTATATGTGGTGGAAACTTGATATGAGTTGCTACTATATTTTTCTTTAGTGAGTTAATAACTTATATAGCTTTTAAATCTATAAAAATATGTCTTTATATATATTTTTTATATTTACTTTCCTTTAAACTACTTATGGAGAACTTCATTTCATTGAGTAAATATGAATTTCTGTTTGTTCTCATATTTCTTTTGTGTGGAGAATTTCCTCCATTATTTCCTGCATTTTCTAAAATGGTGTTGTATTTTATTTTTTTGTTCATGTTTATTGTCTACTTTTAAAACTATATCTTTTAACATATTTATCATAGTTATTCCAGATTTCTCATCTGGTAGTTCAAACATGTAGGGCCTATTTTGAGTCAGTTCTGTTGATTACTGTTCTCTTTCAAGTGAATTTTAAGTAGTGTGTTGTGTTTGTGTCTCATAAAGTTTTAGTTGAGAGCCTGTTAGCATATGTAGGACAATAAAGAATGTGGTACCTAGTATTAATGCCTGGAAACTGGCTTGCCTCTCCCTGTTCTAGAACTTTATTTTGAAGAGTTTTCTCTTAGTCAGCTGGGAGAGTTTTTCATTTGTCCTGTGTCTGGGCTAGACTCAGTCTTGGGCAAAGTTAGTGTCTCTGAGTCAAAGAGGCCTTTCTCAGGGATCTGCCCCTTTTGCAGTGTTGGTTTCAGGGAAATTCACTGCCTCTGCTCTCTGGTATCACTCCACTTCACGTTTTCCTTCCATCGGCAACGACTGTTCTAAATCTGTGCCCAAGAAAAGAAAGTGTTTGCACCTCCACACCCAGGAGCTTAAGAGTTTTCTTCCTTTTTAGAGAGAAAGGTTTGAACAGAGCTCCTGGATTTTCTTCACAAGCAGCACTTTACTCTCCCAGATTGGTACCACCGAGAGATATTGCCCTCCCTATTTCTTATGAGTACATACTAAAGTCCATGAAGTAGAATCTGAGAGTGCAAAATTCCCTTGTGTCTGTGGCTCCCTGGGGTCCTAAACTCATGATAGGCAACATTGAGCCTTTAACAATTAATGAACATTTTTATCTTATTTACTTGCATTGCAGCCCTGTCTTTGCTCTGTTGTCGCAGTTGTGCTGGTTTTTTCGTCTGAGCAAAGACAGGTATCTCTAAGGCTATTTTAATATTGCACACTTTAGCTGTATGATGAGTTCAAAAACAGTTTTGATTTTGAGAATATCTGGCTGTTCTGATTATTAAATCTGAATGAACACTTTTTTTTTCTGATTTCTACATCCTAAAGTAAATGATAAGTAACCTTTTAGATGTATTTCAATGTCCTTAATTACAGTTTGCAGATGGCATACATTTGTCATTTGAACTTTGGAGGAACATTTGGAGGCTTGAGTGTCTCTTCAGGACACAAGAAAAACTGACATTTACTTAAGAAAACAGGCATCAGTAAATCATTCCTGTGGATAATTTTTGTTTGCCTTTATACGTACTTGAAAAATGGTCTTTAAGACTATACAGCTTACTCCTCAGGTAGGCTTTAATATCTTCTCAGCCAACATTCATTTGAATTTTCTCCAGTGCCAACATCCATGAAAAGTTTTAATTGGAAATGATAGCATATTATAATAGAGAGCAAAACAGATATTGTTAGTTGAGTCCCACTTCTTCCAGTTATTGAAAGGCAAGTCTGCTAACTTTTCTTATTGGCAGCAAATATAGGCAATAATTTACGTTTCCAGAGGTGTAGAAAATATAACAATTTAACATATGCCCAAGAATCATATAAAGCCCTATAAAATGTAAAATGGTATTTTTCTGACATAAGGTATTCAGAAAATTGTACACACAAATTTATTTCACAGAAGCAACAATGTAAAACTTATATAAAACAAATTTAGGTCAGTCTTTTCTTACTAAACTGTTCAATTATATCACTAGCTAAGATCTTCTTGATGTTGAATATTTCATCAATAAAAATATCCATGAGAATATTTCTGGTACAATCACTTTTTTAGACATCAAGAAAGCAATTGAGCTGTAGAACTGTGGCATGAAAGATAAACTTTCTGGTCTATACCAATATTTCAAAGAGGAGAATAACTCAAAATATACAAAGTTAATTTGCCTTCTTTATGCCAGGACATATTATAAGAATATTACAGGTACTTGACAGAAATGTTGGACCCCTGGAACATTCAATGTTGGAATGTACACAACGGTGAGAATAGGGTTAAAGGAACCACTGAGTGATGGTGAGCTACGGGAGACTGTTAAATCAGGTACCCTCTCACACTCCCTGGGTCTAAAGAGACAAAAAGACAAAGCAATAATCTATACAGTTGTGAAAGAGCATCCATGATATTGGAGCTGTGGTCTTAGGTAGAAGGTTGGGGCCACTGACAAACTGCAGGATCCAGTGACCCAAAGAGAACAAACACATCGCCTTTTTCTCCTCTCATTCTTTGATCTCTTCTCAGTGAATTTCACTGGATTAAAGCAATGGGAAGCCAGAGATCAACAGACCTCAGATGGAAAAGTCTGTGAAGGTCAGGCTCCTATAGTATAAAATAGGACAGAAAAGGACCACTGGTCGATTGGGAGTGGCAAGCAAAATAATATCTAGCTTGCTGTTTATTAGTATCTATTCCTTACTCAACTTCGGCTGCTCAAATTACACAGCTAATTATCTATGAATTATTTTCCCCCAATAGGCTAATAGATATTGAATATTCCTATCAATAAGTAATCAGTGACCTTAATACTTCAAAATATTATTACTTATTTTTATTTTTAATTAAATTTATTGGAGTGACATTGATTAATAAAATTATGTAGATTTCAAATGTATAATTATTATTTGAAACACTCTTAGGCTATTCTAAGTTTGAGGTTAATGAAGACTTCAGGAACTCCCGCAATCCAACTGAGAGCTATATACCAGTACACACCCCCACTCCACCCCAATTCACATGTCAAGGATACTGGATCAATTAGGACCTTTGCTGAGTCCCCTTTCTTAAAGGTTTCATGTCATGAGCATTTAGGAGAGTAATACAGAAAAAAAAAGAGAAAAACTTCTTATGCCCTAGTCATGTGTCTGTGACTGTTGAATGCCTTCATTTTTGAAGGACGGCATTTTTATACATTTGTCTTTAATGAGTTTCCGATCTATATTGTCACCTGGTTTATGTTCAAAACTGTTTAAGGAAAGAGGTAGAGCGCTCCTGCGTCCTTCCCTGTTCTTTTAAGATTGCACACGCATATGGATCACAGCTAATACTGCACATGCGTGTACGTGTGGGGGGCTGTGCCATCCTGCGCTGCCAACTTTTGGAGTGTTTGGCTATTGCTACATCATCACCCCATGGACATATGTTTAAATGAATCAATCAAACCAATCAAATGTTTAGATATCAAACAGAAAATAAATTGGAAAAAATATAAATGGGATAAGGTTTCTTACTGGAAAGAACATTAAGAAAATAGAGTTCAGTACTAAGGAACCAAAAGATAAGTTGAAATATGAGAGCTACACATCCCATTTAAATTTGGATGAATATTTTTCGCAAGGCACTGAGTATATTCCTAAAGGAAAAAGCTTAAATGTGGCCCTTAAACTCCTGAATACAAAAGATTTTTTTTTGTCTCCTGAGTCAACTTTGGTTTTCAACACTATTAGGAAAAGAACAACTTGGATTTCAAACTGGATTTAAAGCAGTAAAACTGTGTAAATCTGCTTTATGTGGAAAAAAAATCTCATGAATCACTTGATTTTGAAAATGGTAGTTAATAATGAGAACCCTGTTTATTAAAACTATAAACTGAATCTTATAAAATCTGTGCTTGACAAGAAATGCGTTTTTAAAAATAATCATGTGGAATATTTCCCAGGTTATCCATCTGGGTTTTTAATTTATTCCACTAAGGATAAAAATGCCAGAACTGTATGGTAGGAAAAATGATGACTGAATTCATAAGAAGTGGTTGGACTACACTATATACAGTGGATGCCCATTAAAAAAAAAATCTGGCTGTAAATATATATAGCTAAATATAGAATTTTTTAGTTGAGCTTTCTAGAAGCAATATACACAGAATATTATTTTATGAATTACAGAGTGGAACGGGTTGACAGGATCATCATTTGAAATGACTGGTTCCTACAGGTAGCAAATAATATGTCATCAGTTTGAAGGAATCACGAATTGCTCGTTTCTAATAAAATTTGAGGTGAGTATCATAAACACTGTAAGGATTTCATGCTGTAAATAAATAGGAAGAAAAAGGGATAAATGCATGTAAATAAAACATAAACTCACCTTAATATAAGAAAATACTCAAGAAATTTGGTTTTACCACTACTATAGTTCAGAATTTCTGTTTATATCTAGAAACAAAGGTGACAAAAAGCAAAGGCATTTGTTTTAAAGTAAACTACAGTTGTATCTAAATTTTGACGAACTCTGTGAATAGAGCTTAGTGCCCAGATATTACTTGATTATGTAGTTTTACTTATGATAAAACCTCACAGCATGGAAATCAAGCCTCCTGATATTCTATTAGGGAAGTACTTCAGACAATTTAGCTTTTATAACGGTGTTTGAGGTTTTAGGACACCTTTGGTGATCTGTTTCCAAAAATGTTTGATGAAATAATATGATTAGATTTCTCTAAGAATATTTCTGAAATATATACTTGATATATATCTTCTGAAGCAATTTAAAATCTACCCATTAGGTAAAGAAATATGTTATTTTTCAAAGCTCATTACCCACATTGTACAAGTGAGAGCACTTAAAGCAATTAAACTATGTGTTTAGTTCTGTGCACCTGTAAGTCAAAAAAAAAATATTCAAGCATATTCTTATGTGCTTTTGGTGTGATAACAATAGGAGATTCAATTAAATTATCTAATTTTTATTCATGCACTCCTAGGTAAGAACAAGATTTGAATTAATTGTCCATAGATTTTTCTGTTGGATCTAGAAGGGAAGTCCTTTACAAATCAGTCCCAAAAGAATCAAAACTACTATTATAACATCATAATTACAATTCAATTGAAGATACCACATATAGAAAATTATTTTTAATATAAGAAATATTTGCTTATTAAGTCCACTGGCCTCATCAGTATTACCTCATGCTTTTCCTCTGAGTAAATTCAAGAAATGGAGAAATTTTATAATTTTTCCTTTTCATCATTATCTTTTAAAAAAATCATTGTACTTTTTTCATTACCATTTATCCTCCTTATATCTTTTTCCACCTCAAGCCACCCTCCCCCGTCCCAGTAATCAGCACACTGTTGTTCGTGTCTATGTGTCCTTGTTTTTGCTTGATCTCTCTTCCCTGCAACCATCACCCCCACCACAAAACTGTCAGTCTGCTATCTACAAGTCTCTATTTTGCTTGTTAGTCAGTGTGTTCATTAGATTCCAGATATGAGTGAAATCATATGGTATTTTTCTTTCTTGACCTGGCTTATTTCACTTAGCATAATGTTCTCCAGATCCATCCATGTTATTGCAAAGGATAAATTTTTGTTCTTTTTTTATAACTGAGTAGTATTACATTGTGTAAATTCCCCATAGTTATTTTATCCACTCACCTACTGATGGACACTGGGGCTGCTTCCAAATCTTGGCAAATGTAAATAACACTACAGTGAACATAGAGGGGTGCATATATTCTTTTGAATTAGCGTTTAGGATTTCTTCAGATAAATTCCCAGAAATGGAATTGCTGGGTCATAAAATACCCTGAGTAACAACAGTGACCTTGCAGAACAAAGTTGAAGAAATCATGCTACCTAATATCAAAGTACTGTATAAGGCCACAGTAACCAAAACAGTATGGTACTAGCATTAGAAAAAAAAGACATATAGATAAATGGACAGAATAGAGAGCCATAAATAACCCATATCTTCAGAGTTAATATTTGACCAAGGAAGCAAATACATACAATGGGCTAAAGACAGTTTATTCAATAAATGCTCTTTGGGAAAATTGGACAAATACAAGCGGAAAAATAAAACTAGGCCACCTTCTTACACCACCCACAAGAATAAATTCAAAATGGATTAAAGAGTTAAATGTTAGACCTAAAACCATAAAAATCCTAGGAGAAAACATGGGCAGTAAAACTTCAGACATTGCCATAAAAATATTTTTCCTGATGTATCTCCCCAGGCAAGGGAAACAAAAGGAAAACTAAACAGATGCAACTACATCAAACAAAAGTTTTTATATAGCAAAAGATACTATCAACAAAATCAAAATACCATCAAACCCAATAATGGAAGAACGTATTTGCTGATACATTTGATAAGGGATTAATATACAAAATTTAAAAAGAACTTATAAAACTCAACACCAAAAAAACAAAAAAAATACAATTAAAAAATGGGCAAAGGACTTGAAGAGACACTTCTCCAAAGAGGACATACAGATAGCCAATGGATATATGAAAAGATGCTCGATGTCACTAATCATCGGAGAAATGCAAATTAAAACCACAATGAGATATCTCCTCACACTAGGCAGAATGACTTTCATCAATAAATCAACAAACAAAAAATACTGGCAAGGATGTGGAGAAAGGGGAACCCTTTTCATTGTTGGTGGGAATGCAGACTGGTGCATCCACTGTAGAAACAGTATGGAGATTCCTTAAAAAATTAAAATGGAACTGCCTTTCATCATCATTTAATATGTAAATGTTTTCACTTTTAAAGTTGAATAATTATTTTAAAATATTCCAATGTAACATAGAGATCAGAAAAATATTTACAGAATGTCATAAAATCGATATAAAATAATTGTTACAATTTTTTTTCATTTATTGATCTGAGAGAGAGAAAGATAGATCACTTTGTTGTTCCACTTATTTATACATTCATTGGTTGTTTCTTGTATGTGACCTGACGGAGAATTGAACCCACAATCTTGGCATATTGGCACAATGCTCCAACCAACTGAGCTAGTAGGCCAGGGCAAAAATAATTTTATCTTAATGAGAATTCTAAAACTACATGACTTGAAGTCAGCTTACCATTTTACTCAGTTACTTTGGTCACAATTAAGATATAACAAATTTTTACATAATATAACTTTAAATTGTTAAATATTGATGTAAAAAATATATTTAATTAAATATAAGAAAAAATGATATTTAATGCATGTTATTACAGAATAAAACTCTCTTTATAAAATTATTAATGAGCTTTTCCAGTTTCCAAAATGGTCAAAGTGAGATCTCTCATAAAATCACCTCACCATTAATACCTAGCTTAGACAAACAAAAGCCTTGATATAAAAATTAACGTTATCTTTCCATATAATTGGAAGTTCATTTTTTCCAAATCTTCTAATGTTATAAAACTATGCATCACAGCTTAGAAATCATTTATATATTTTTTAAATGCTCTGTGGGAGGAAAACTACTTACAGTGAAAGGGCAATGAAAATAACTGCTCAGAACAACCATGTGTGTAATAATACTTGGCATAATAATGAAAATACAACTACTTATGGTAAACTTTAGCTGTTGTCTCTAGGGACATAATTTTACTACTGGAAAAGAAAAATTATATTCTCAAACAAGTAATCCTGAAATACAGGGAACGTCATTAACTGGAAAAAGTGAAATGAACACAGACTGGCAATAGAAAACAGAGGCAATTCATTTGATATGCTCACTACTACCATTTACTGTGAAGCACACTTTCGACAAATATGGAAATATTTTAATCTCTCCATCTAATGCTTTATAAGTCACAAATGGAATTTTGCTTTATATTCCTATAAAATGTTGTGAAGAATGAACAGAATCAAGGAAAACAAGTCAGTCCTTAAGAAGTCACAGACTAATACAATTAATGTATAATATATATTGTTTTATTGTAATTACTTTATTATTCTTGAAATTTGCTGATGTGTGGTCCAGAACTTAAAAGACATTTTATTCTAAGGCTAGAGATAGCACAGTGGAAGAGAAGAATAAAAACCCATGTTTCTAAAAAAAAAAGAAGTCAGGTTAAGAAAAGTGCATGTGGACCTGGCTGGGTTGCTCAGTTGATTAGAGCATTGTCCCCACAAACCAAAAGTCGTGGATTCAATTCCCTGTCGGGGCACATACCTAGGCTGCTAGTTAGATCTCTGGTTGAGGTGCATACGAGAAACCACCAACCTGTATTTCTCTCTGACATCGATATTTCTCTCTGTATCCCTCTCCACCTCCACTTCCTCTCTCTCTAAAATCAACCACCATAACCTCAGGTGAGGATTTAAAAACAAAAGTACATGTGGATGTTTGAATAAGGGGACCAGTATGGGTAAATGCCAGTAAACTCCGTCATGAATGAATACTGAGATATGTGCAAAAGCTAAGAACCTGTGGCAGAATCTGTGGGGTTTATAAACCAATAAGGCTGGGAATAAGTTGATATGAAAGTGTAAAATGACAGAGTATTAGAACTGGAAGGACTTATTATACCTGGTTCTACATTTTTCATCTAATTTTTGTGTTAGAAATTGGGTGGTCAACAAATATTCATAATGTCACCAACATTTTCCAACATTCATGTGATTCCTTGGGATCGTGATGTGATAAATTCTGGCAATGAGCTCTGGACTGAATGATGTGTATGAATTACAGGCCAAAGCAAGGAAGATCTGGCAGACCTCTCCAGTTATTCCTTCTCCTGATTCATAGATGTTCTAGAAGGTTCAGCCATAAGAAGGTAAAGCTTTGTCGGCCTAGTATCCTTTGTGACTCCCGGAGTAGAGCCTCCAACAAAAAGTATGATGGTTATGTAACATAATGAAGAAGTAAATCTTTGTTGTGTTAAGCCTTTGTAATTTGATTTTTTTTTTTTTACTGAAGCAGAATTTTTTTCTATACTTACCAAAATAAAGATGAAGAAATGGTACCAAAGGGAAAAAATTATGATTTATCTTTTTCTCAATTAGTAAGTTATCAGGTAATTAATCAGAAAAAAATGATGTTTTTGAGAACAACTTCTCTATAATTTTTCCACAACCAATAATAGTTTATCATTTTTAAGAATGCAAAGTTTATAAATTTAAATAAACATGTTTGCTGCCCACAAATAATTTTCTATTCCTTTTGTCTCATGCTTTGGAGCATCTTTATTGGAATTCAGCTGACTCTCTATGAAATTCTCCTTTAAGATGAATTTCTTTGTGTTGTCAATAATTTTTATTAAAATAATCCTAAATTCTATTTTTTATTTAGAAAAAATAAGAAAATAAATACTTAGCTTATAACCTCTGTTGGAAATTGGAAATATTTATTATCAATAAACAAATGTTAATATTAATTAACATACTGCTTATAAATTAAAAATAAATCATTTATTAAATGCATGAACTACCTTCTAGATGTTAGTTACTTCAAAGACATAAGATAATGTACTCTTTAGGAAAGATGAGATGATTGGAGATGCTCACAGTACTAGAATCAAAGGATTTCATAAATATTTTCTATGGTTTTCTACCAAATAAATGACTTTTGAAAATAATAGTTGAAGTGAAGCTAAGGCATTTAATCATTCTGAAAGTCTATTTATTGTGTACATCTCTTTCAGCAATAGAGATAATTTCTATTATAACACAAACCAAAACAATTAAAAACATAGTTTCTTCACTGTGAGAGTTTGAAATCCTTTTTATCCCTTCATTTCTTGAGACATCTTCCAGTAGAAGGGGTGAATTTTGCAGGGCTAATGTGTGAGAAAAATTACTGAGATACCCTGCAACCAGCAATTCAAGCGATCTCATACTCTTGAAAAGACAGTGAAAATGAATTGTGTGATAAAAACTATTTCTGGGGATTGGGTTGACAATTGTAGGGTATGTGAATGGTTGCTGCTTTCTCTGGAGGTTCAGGTAGGAGCTATTCAATGAGAGTTAACTTGCATGTCTATATTTTGTAATAAAAGTAATACCTATATAAAGAGGGTCTTAAAGTAAAGAATGGATATAATTTCTATGTAAGTTGGATGCCATTGCATGATATTATTTTCTTCTTATTTGGTATGCATAGCTAAGAGATTAGGTGTTCGACAATAATGAAGGAATGATCACTAAAGAAAGATGCCCTGCACCTTATCTAAAATGAATCTATAAATAAATATAAATTGAATAGGCAGTTCTCATCACACACTAAATTTGATGAATACTGCAAAATCAATGCATATCCTGCTCCAATCATGAGAAAGCACTTTGAAGGTTAGTTCCATTAAAGACACGATGGGGTCTTATTTCAAAATACCCCTTAATGATTTCTAGAGGTAAAAAAAAAAACAAAAACAAAATCAGCAGATAAATCATACACAAAGTTTTCTTAAAGTTTCTAGTTGTGCCTGATTATTGGTGAAATTCAACATATTGATAGACTTGCTTTATTCCTCCAAAAACTTTTAGCTTTGGCAGAAATCAATTTGTAATTTAGATTAAAGATAATTTTTAATGACAGAAAATTCTGAGTGTTTTCTTTCTGTCAGTTTACTTGACAGTGAATCAAGATCGAGGTACGTTTTACTTTTAAGCCTTCTGCCTCTAGTGTTTTCTTTTTATCTAAGAAACTTAACCTCATGTCTTTTGCCAAATTTTGGTTAGTATTTTAAAAATGACTCTATATTGAAATCACATTTGTGACATTTATCCATGAAATGTAGTATTAAAAAGCAACAGAAAGAAAAGTATTATGATGTTCACCATACTATATCATTTAATATTGGCTAGCAAATCTCTTAATTTTTCATTCTGTATGTGTAGTAACCGAAAGATACACAGTTGGAATATAACTTCTTGTTTCAAGATATCCAAAACTCATTTATGTAATTTACCTATACATGCTACTGTCATGTTCAGTGGGATAGCTAATGGACATCTGAGGGAAACATTGAATAAACCCAGGTCTCACTCCACTTGCATACAACATGCTCACTGTTTGCCTGCACATTAGGATACCAGCTAGTTTCTTCCACATTTCCATCTCTAGTTCAAAAGGAAACTCCAACACGGAAAAGCAGATTTACTGAGACAGAATATTATAATAATATTTCAGTACATTTAATTCAAAATATTCTTTCATTAATTAAATTCAATTTCTTATGACCTCACTATACTCTGAGCGTTTACAAAATAGTTTTAAGCTTATACTCTCTCTCTCACTCTCTACTCTTTACAGTAACATTCTTCTGGACTATTGCCTCTTCTTAACTATAAGTTTGATGATATCACTCTGTCCTCCCTGTCTTGATCCTCCATTTTGTTACAAGAGAAATCACTCTCTGAAAAGTAAATCTGACTTTGTTATACTTAAAATCTTTAAACGGTTCCTGTTTTCTTTAAGCTAATGTCAAACTTCGTAGGATGGAATACATGACCCTCTAAGAAATTGCCCCTGCTGATACCTTTCAGCTTCATCGCATATGCACTATCTCCTTAATTTTTCCCAGGTAACCGTTGTGTCAACATCCAAGATACCTGTACTTAGAAGACACAATGCAACATTATCCAACCTTGCACTAACCCAAGGGCAGTTACAAATCTACAGAATTTACTGCACAACCTGGTTGAAGGAAGTCTGATTACACGAGCACCTTCCTACCCCTAGAAGACAACCATACTCATTCTTCTCATTAAATGAGAAATTCCCAGTGCTCATGTGATATTTTTATCTCTTATCTTGCAAATTTGAAACAGAGTACAGCATGGAGGTTGCCGGAATCAAATCCTTATAAGTATGCCAGGACAACTAATCTCTTAATACAAAATTTTCAAGTGGTAAATGAAGATACAGATGGAAAGTAAAGATGCTAGGAGTAACCACTGAGGTTGTAGTGAGTGGTAACCTTGGCATCGGACCCTCTGGAGAAGTGAAGCATTTAGAACTGAATGGAGGGAATGAGAAAGTGGAACCAAGCACACTGAAGATATTTTGTCACTAGATTTTTGCCTAAGACTCCTAAGGAAATGTCGGCAAAGGTTGGACCATGAAGGCTGATGTTTAAATTCATATCTTATGATACAAAAATTTCAGTGAAAACCAAATCAAATATTTAGATAAAATGTCAGTCCATGACTAATGAATTCAGGCTGGATAAAACACCCAAGCAGAGAGCTGATGACTGGGGACTCTTGGGAGAACTACCAAGAACCATTGCTACCTGTGATTGATCAGGTTTACACCGTAAGCTACAAATGACCATGGAGAGTTCAGAGCCAGAGTTCCAGGAAGAGAGAATTAGAATTGTGCTTCAAGCAGAGTAAGAAAAAAATGCTTCAGACAGAGAGGTGGAAAAGGGTCAGGGAGATTTTTAAATGTTAATTATATGAGATTCTTTGGGAATTACCCGCTATAAATCTGAAGTCTCTACGTGTGTCTATTTGCAGGGATCTGGTTACGTAATACATGCAGTGACCTCTTAAACAAAATATATTGTAAACATTCCTGAATACTTTTTAATAAGAATAAAGAATCTTGTGAACTAGTTACTGGTAAAAGGAAATCAAAACTAAAATACAGAATATAAAGCAGCATAGTTTAATATTGTTGGGAATCGTTTATAGTCTTGTATTGCTACACAACCACAGGCTTGATAAATGGCCTGAGAGCTCTGAAACTTTCACTGCTAATGCAATTAACTTAGGGGGTGTAGAACGGAATTGAGGTAGGACAAATAGGTTATGAGGATGACACAAGTTGAAGTTAAGCTATGGGGAATGATGGAGAACAAGGTCTGTCTGAACAGCTTGGTATCTTGGCCATTCCCAAAGCTAAGGAGCCTGCGAACCCTAATGCCTCCTCCTAAGGAAGAAGAACTACAGAAAAATTACATGTTATTTACTCAACAACACCACATATTTATTTACTCATTCACTTATTTTGTAAACACAGGCAATTATGAGGCATTGTCAAACTGAAAACTCCTGTAGAGAATTATTGAATAAAAAAAGATAAGATCTGTCTCAACTTTGTTCCAGAACTTTCTTCTTCGACCTCCCTTCTCTCTTACACATATTGTCCCTGTTGAATGTGTAACTTAATAAAGAGAGATAGATATTCCAGAGTAGGTCCAGCTCCCAGATGGTGGCAGGAAAATTGGGAATAGTTTCTCCCTATTAAAAGAGATATGTCAAGAGGACTGAGCTTGGGCACAAGAAAAATTAACAGGGAAGTTGTGAAGTATGAGTAAATACATGTATATGTGTTGTGTATGAAATAGGAGCAGGAACTTAGAGCATTTTGAGAATTCAAAAATAATTGCTCCATTTATAGGCTTTCAAAGCTATTGGCATTACTCTGTTATTGGAACATGCATTCACATGGATTCTTCTCCCCTGCTACATACCTTGAAATCTGACCTTGCCACTCTTGCGATTTTTTTGTATTCTGTATTCATTTTGTAGGTGAATTCATCTAGCTTTGTGGTTTTAAGAAGGCGTATTTAATCTTCATAGTCTAAAGCACATATCTGTGGGAAGCACTGAAGGTACGTCCATATGTTTATAAATATGCATGTTATGGTGTCAAGTCATCTCCCACATGGTGCATTTCCATCTGCCAGTTATCTTCTTCCTCTCGATGAGGAAGAGGATTGTTGCATTCAGTGAATTCTGTGAGTACTATTTGTGCTTTTTGCCACATACTGATACTCTTTTCCTCTAGAGCCTCTGTGTGCTGAGGCTATTTTCTGATTTTTACCAGAATATTAAGATGCCTCTTTTGCCCTTTGACATTACACATTAGCAGGTGAGAACAAAATCAGTACATGGTCCTGAATCATATAGAACCTTCTAGAAAATGCTTCCTTCAGCTTCTCCCTCCGTTAGGTTTAAATAGTTAATAAGATACGAAGAGGAACCTCTGTTCTCTGCTTATGTGCTGCAGGTTCTTTCAGTGACTTAGTCTGACCTCATGGAACCCTCGGAAAAATCTGCTTTTTAAAATTGACTGTTATTGGGAGTGATCTTCCACTTCATCAAATAGATTTGGTTGTATCAGTTGCAAACACAGTTCAGGCTCAAATGGAATCCCCAATTTTGTATAAAACAGGAGTATGACACCTTCATTGTCTATGATGTACCACGTGTTTAATTAATAGTTTTTATCTAAAAGTGATACGCTCAGATGACACAAATGCTCTTACAAGATCTGAAATGTTTTCTCTACAAATAATGCCTTTGTGCATTCAAATTATATATGTATACACATATATGTATCATTTATTTGTGTGTGTGAATTCTATTTATTAGAAGGGAGGGGAAGGAGGAGGGTTAAGAATATCTACTTTGAATAAATCACTGCCATTAGAGATAATTTAGAAGTTTGCAAAGTATGTGATAGTTTGGTTAACTAAACTTTAATAAAAATGGAAATTTAATTATAATTATGTATAATATACAGCATTAATGATTGCATTCTAGGTATTCTGAGTTTCATAAATATGAACTATCTTCTCATTTTTATGTTGTTTTTATTCAACTTTTCTAAAATAGAATGTATCTATGGGGGAAATAAGGCACAAAGACTGCAATTCAATCTAACAAATGAGGTCGTGATGTTAATGAAATATTTTATGCAGTAGCTGGCAGCTTCAGCATACATTTCTAGTTCATCCAAGGTTACTCATCCAAACAAGAGAACCATTCCAAATATTTTACATCTAAATAGCCACCCAAATAAATCTGTCATATAAAATCATGCTATTGAGATACTGGTGAAGCCCAATGCTGTTTTAAAATTAAGCGCCTGTTTGTAAAAATGCAACAGGTGGAACACAACAAAAACAATAACAGTCTATTGCTGTTTTTAAAAAGTAAATATATTTTTGATTTATTAGTTTTTCTGATTTTCTTCACTTAAGGAGCATTCAACTTGCCACTTCCATGGTGTTTTCTGAGAGTTGGACTTATGAATAATCCTGATTCACTTTTTCCTTTTTATGAGGCTAGTTCATTTAAAGGGAGAGATATATACTTTGATTAAAAACAAAAGAAGAAACTTTGAATTCTAGTGTTTTTTAATGTTGAAATGCTTCTACTATTGAACTCTTTTTTCTCTGAAAAAATTTTACATTTTACTATGTAAGTGAATGATATCATAGTAAATAAATTAGAGGGAACAGTCACCAAAAATTATTCTACACTTGTTAGAGACATACAGTTTGTAAGTGTGTCAGAGTAGGCAGTTAGTTAGATATTAATGATAGAGGAGGGAGTGAATGGAACAGTCTCCCTGGGTAATAACTGGCATCCTTAGGCCAAATAGATGACTGGGAAGGAAGGGTGGCTTTCGGTCACTTGGGGAATAATAATGGAGGGAGGGAGAAATTGAGGGAGGAATCCCTTTTACTACGTGCATGCACAGTTGGAGCCAAATTGGCAACCATAAGGTGGGGAGGGATACTGGCCTGGGAAAATTGGGGGGAAAAGATTGGATAAGGGGAGGACACTAGCACAAGCCTGGGAAAAGCCAGGAAAGAAGTTGGATAGTTTGAAAGAAAGCCTCCTTTTTCCCTAACCCAAGGAAGTAGAATGAAGCCTGACAAAGAACCCAGTGTGTACCCTCCATGGAGCACACTTGTGCCCTTCTTTCTCTCTAGCATGTACTTTTTGCCTTCTTTTCCCTCTCTCAGGGTGTACTGTCAATTTTTGCCCTAATAAATCTTGCCACTACTTCATAAAACTCCTCCTATGTAAGGGTTCCTGTAATTCTTTTCCTGTGACACCTCTGAAGAACCTATTCCCTCCCGTAACAGTTATTTCACTCTCCTTGTTTGTTAATAACCTTATATTATATCCGAGAGCCTATTTTAGAACTGAGATATTAGAGAATAAGAATTACTAATTTACATTTCATGTCATCCCCACCTATCAATTACTCTAATTGCTTTCCACAACACACACAAGGTACCAGGAATATTAGTGATCTTCCTAAGATCATGTACCAGACCTGAACTTAGAGTACTTACTTTGTTTTCCACAGGTACCCCACCTAAATCTTCCCTCTTTACAAAACAGTGAATTTGTTAACACTCCTTACATTTAGGATGAGCCCTAGCTCTATCTAATAAAATAATTTCTGTGGATATAAAAGTGGTATTCTGTTACAGATACAGAAATTCACTTTTCGAGATAGTTTTACTATAGCGTTGGCATAGTATTTTAAATCCTTAATTATTAGTCATCTTTTATGAAAGCGTATTTGGATCATTTTTAATAGCTGTTGCTCTGATAAATTTTAGTAGGCACCAACCAATGGAATATCTTATATTTATGTTTGGGTATCTTGGTTTAAAATATGGTATATGTAATGTTTTAAAGCCTGGCATAAAAGAAATAATTATTTGAGAGAAGCTCGACTTGATTTGCAAAAGTTTTATTGCAACTATTCATATTCATTTTGCGTATTTTGCCTCTCTCCTGCTCTTAAGTATTGAAAATACTTAGCTTTTAAGTATTGAAAATGAGAAAGCATTAGTGTTTTTCTTTTTCAGATACATTCATAATCCCCCACGGATTCCCATAAACACCAACATTAAGAGCTTTAGACAAGCAACATGTATTAAGTGTTTCACTCCACCTACTTCTTTATCCTCATGAGGACCTTTGCCCGCTTTTCATTAGGCTGCCCTGATTTCTTTTTGACCCTCAATACATGGTTCGGTGCTTACTTTCATGGCTGGATTGATTCACATATTTCAATATAATTAACAAAAATGAAAAGTAGTATTGGACCAAAAAAAAAATCCTTACTAGTTAAACATATCATTGGTACACATATATTTAATGAAATTTTAAATGAGTTTCTTTTTCTAAAATCCAATCCACCCATAAATTTGTTTAGTGATGCATTTGTGAAGTTATTATAACCTTTGGGAAAGTGATTATTCTTTACTTACTATATGAAGTGTACATGTTTCTGAGCCACAAGAAGGTCACGTTGGTCAAAATATTTTTAGTAATTTCATAATATATATTAGAGTTAAAATGTTAAAAACCTTTTTTTTTTTCATTGCTTCTCAGTCTTTTGGCTAAGATCAAGCGTAAAACACACTTTTTTTTTTTATTCTGGAGCATAGTAGACAAAGTATGTAAGGAATCAATAGCCTAAATGTCATTTCATTATTATTTAAAGATAAGAATGTTTTAGTATATTAAGTAATATATAACACATACTTAAGTATTAACCTACATTAATTATTTACATCTGCTACTGAAAGTAGTGTGGAAATTAGAACTATTGGAGATAAAGTCCTGAGAAATTAGAAAGAAAAAGTGTTATTAGATGAGCAATATCTAATTTATTCAGAATTCACAGTCATTACCTACATTTTCCAGGCCAGTTGTAAAGTCTTTAAACTCGATACCTTTAAAGGAAGCTATATCAGGCCATAAAGAAAGGGAGGAGAAAGGAAATAAGGAGAAAAAGAGAGGGAGGGAGGGAAGGAAGAAGGCGAAGGAGAAAGAAGAAAGGGGAGGAGGAGGAGGAGGAGAAGAACAAAGAGAAGGAGGAGGAAGAGGAGGAGGAAAGAAGGATACTTAGAATGAGGAGGAGGGGGAGAAGGGGGAGGGGAAGAAGGAGGGAGGGGGGAGAAGGGGAAAGAAGGGGGGAGAAGGAGAATGTCCATAAAATGCTGGGTTTTCCTGAATGCAAAGTGAAAATTTATAAAGAATTGCTTCACTTCTTACCTTAAAATTGATAGCTCATTATCCTATGATACTTTGTTGGCAACTTTAGGTGATGAAAATTTTTTCACAGAAATGCGTGCCTGGTCCTGACCGGTGTGGCTCAGTTGGTTGGGTTTGGTTCTGGTTGACAGTGTCCAAGAAACAACTGATTAATGTTTCTCTCCCACTCTTTCTCCCCAGACCCCCTTTCTCCTCTCCCCCCCAAATAAAATAAATAAATAAATAAAATATTTTTAAAAAGTTCACGCCTTGCTGAGAACTTCCAGATCTACTAATACCCCCAACATCACTTACCCTCCAGCACAAGTTGTGTTCTAGATAAGAACGATTATAATAAAGCTTAAGTCTATTCAGAGAGCTCTCAGTCTCGTAAGATGTGAGAAATTCTCTTTTCACAATGCAAGCTTGGGTGCCAATTTATATTTTCTATTTGCATTTGGCTGAGCAGCCATTTGTGCCTGCCCAGTTTGAAGGGACAAGAACGAATATTTGAAACAAAGTACCCAGTATACTGACTATGAGCACAGATTCTGCAGCCAGATTATCTGGGTTTCATTGCTATGCTGTCACTAGCTGGCCAGTTGACTTTAAGCAGACTAGCATTTCTATCGAAATGTCATTTGTAAAATGAAGGTTTGGATATAATGATACCTATCTCCTTTTGTCCTTGTGAGGAACAAACTTAGTTCATATATGTTAGAAGCTCTTTGCACATAGCATAATTAGTACTGTTTATAAGTTAGCTATTATAATTATATTTTAGGAAGAGGCTTGTATTCTTTTCATTTTCTTTATCAAGCTATTAAAAAGAGTATTAATGTTTTAGACTGAATCTATTAAGTTCATATCTACATTTCTATTTCTTCTTTGAGAAAAACAGGGGTGATTACAGAATGAACTCTTGAACTTTAGTAAAAGGATTTATACTCCTTACTGTCTTTGACTGGGCAATCTTAAAAGAAACTACATATAAATAAAAAATATTATCACAAGTTAGAGTCTAATGAACACTGTAGATCCCTTACTTCTATTGAACTACAGATATAAATTCAAGATTTCTTTGCAACAAATAGAAGTGAAATAGAAGCTGGGATTCCTTGTGTGATTTTGCATATAGTCCACAAGAAGCTGAATAAATTTAGTAACATTTTGTCATCTGATACTTTAATTTATTTTTATCCAGGTTAGAACTCATTGTAATAATTTTCTGTTTTTAACTAATCCTAACTTAGCAAAACTTAAGCTTTAAAACAATGTCCTATTTATTTTTTTCTTATTGCATTAATAAAGAAGGTAGAAAATTCAGCTTAGACCTTATTCCCAAGATGGCTCATTAAAAAACTCGATATGACTAAAAAATGTATCATTTGTTTTTATGGTTCATTTATGGCCCTTTAAAATATGTGCAGTCTCTTATAAAATTTTTGTATTGACAACCTTTTGTGTTTTAATCTTTGAGAGAATTACATGTGGTAATTATATGTACAATAGAATCATTATAAATTTACAATATTTCACCATTAATTTTAAGGTGGATATACCATTAATTCCTGTTTACACATGATTTATTATTACACAAAATTTATTATTTTGTAGATATATTTATCTTTCTTTCTAAATAACAATTTGTTACATGTTTATGAGAAAAGAAACTGAAATCCTCAGCTAGAAAATTTTACATTGGGTTTCTTTTTAATTCTTTTGTATAATCTCCCTACTATTTCAGATATTTTCTCTTCTTGGTTTAATATTATGTGGATCTGAAAGCCTAAGAGTCAATAATTAAAAACTATTTTATGTTCATATATCTTACTGAATATTATTGTTTGCACTAGTGTATTTCTTTTTCTGATATATTTGTTAAAATCATTCCTATCTTTTTTGACTGAAATAGTTACCATAGCCTGTTATTACTGTCCTTATATCTTCCCTGTATTTCATAATTTTTTTTACTGTTGTTCAGTTACAGTTGTCCTGCCTTTTTCCATATTGCTCTCCCCTCCCCTGCCCCATGCCCACTCCCACAGTCAATCCTCCTCACTATCCATGCCCATCAGTCCTTTATTCGGGTTCCTTTGCCTTCCCCTTTCCCTTCTTTCACACATTACCTCCCCCCTCCCTCCCCTTTGGTCACCGTCAGTTTGTTCTTTATTTCCATGTCTCTGATTCTGTTTTTACTCCTTTGTTTATTTTGTTGATTAGGTTCCAGTTATAGGTGAGATCATACAGTATTTGTCTTTCACCTACTGGCTTACTTCACTTATCATAATGTTCTCCAGTTCCATCCACACTGATGTGAAGGGTAGGAGCTCCTTCCTTCTTTCTGCTGCATAGTATTCCATTGTGTAAATGTACCACAGTTTTTTGATCCATTCATTTACTGATAGGCACTTAGGCTGTTCCCAAAACTCGACTATTGTAAGTAACATGGCTATGAACATTGGGGTGCATAGGTTCTTTTGAATTGGTGATTCGGGGTTCTTAGGGTATAGTCCCAGCAGTGGGATCACTGGATAGAAAGGCAGTTGCATCTTTAGTTTTTTTGAGGAAATCCCATACTATTTTCCATTGTGACCACACCAGTCTGCATTCCCACCAATAGTTCACTATAATAATTGGTTCTTATGTACTTACAAGGGGAGTACTGTATTTTTTAACTTGTTTTCCTTTAAACTGTCTTTTATGAGGTCACTTTTTGCTTGTGTTGTAATAGAACACAGGACTCCTCTCACTTCCTTATATTACATATTTTATGTTCAAGGACACTTTAAAATACATAACTCAAAACAGTCAAATGTAAATTTAAAATGTGTCCTAGAAATTTTGTTATTTGTGATACGTAAACCTTTACTATTTTGACTTTCTTTTTTTCTGTAAAAATTGACTATAACTTACCTTGCTTATTTAATATCTTGTATAAAATGCATACAATAGAGTATTAATAGAAGATAACTCTACAAAGTTTCTCTAAATGACACACACTTCATTTTGCATAGAAAAGGCAATGAATCTAGATGCAATCAGTAATTGTGTGAAAATCACTCAAGGGTAATTCTTAATTAAATTTTTTTTGTCTTCTTTTTACTTATTATAACTTGGAAAGATGGCAATTATACACAATTGTTTGCAGTGAAAGCAAAAGTCAATTAAAACCAGAGGGTTTATTTTCGTGGCTGGTTTCTCTTTTATTTTATTTAAAGATTTTATTTATTTATTTTTAAAGGGGGAAGGGAGGGAGAAAGAGAGGGAGAGAAACATCAGTATGTGGTTTCCTTTCGCAAGCCCCCTATTGGGGACCTGGGCTGCAACCCAGGCATGTGCCCTGACTGGGAATCAAACCAGGATCTTTTGATTAGCAACCGACATTCAATCCACTGAGCCTCACCAGCCAGGGCTATTTTTGTGGTTGTTTTCACTTAAAATCATCTCTCACAACTTTGAAGTATAAACTTTTACTAGCTTTTATTTACATTTAAATTAAGAAGATATTAAAAATGGAACATTTCTTTTCAGATTTGCAAAAATTAGCTTTAAAATACAGCAATAGAAGACTGATATTTTATTATTTTCTTTTAAATTGTGTAATTTGGTAGAATATAAAATACTTTTAGAAAGCTGACAGTTAAAAATATTAGATTTTTATTCATATGCTTAATCCATATGCTGAGAAAACAGTAAAATTGGCACCAAAAGGAGGATACAGTTTTAAACACAACCATGAATTGTGCTTATAATATCTTGGCATTTTATTTATATCATAATGTTTTATTTGGCAGCCAGATTCATAGATTTTTAATATTCATATTCTAATAAAAATTAAATGTAATTTTAAATTTGGGAATAAAATATGTAACATAGTGTACTTCTTTTTAAATACTATTTTAAAATTTAGTAGAGTTTTGGTTCATCAACATTTCCATAAAGCATTTCACATAATAAATGGTTATATGCTTTTCTATGTTTTATTATACTCTCAAGATAAATATAAGATTCCGTAAACATAGTTTGTTGCTTGTTTGTATATGCTGCACATTTTCGACAATATTATTTTCTGCCATCACCTAGAGAAGTATTCCTAGTGCAGCGCCTCATCAGAGTCTGTGGCATCAAAAGAGACAGCATTATTGTTTACCCAGTTCTCCTACATCCACCTACCAGGGTGTTGGAGTGCTATTATTAAGCATTTTTGTAGCAATCTGTGTTACACAAAGTCATTCAGTCACATGAAAGACCTTTGTGGTCGCTTTATGATGCCTGACATTATTTGAAAAGGAGTATATTTGGAACAATAGTACCTTCTAAATACAGTGAAATAATTTACTAGTAGGAAATAAATGGATCATATCTATTTGACTCTGGTATTTTCTCAGTTTAATTTGGATAGTAATATTACCTTAATATAAAACACTGTGACAGAACCAAACTCTTTAAACTACTTTAGGCTGTGTTTAATACAATGGAGCAACCATGAGTATGGTCAGTTTTAGTGGTGACTTAGCTTTGTATATAATATACATTTTAAGAGCTTGCATAGTCAGGAAAATTTTTACTATTATTTGAATTGTCTTTTTCCTACCCTAGCTCTGTAATTATTGTTCTATTTCAAGAAGTAGTCACTTTATTCATTGATTCTGAAAAATACTGAAAGATTATCACAGTGGACACCACAGTCATGCTGGTGATACTATGATACCTCAGTATGGTTTTGTTTTTATTTTTCTTATTAAATTTATTGGGGTGCATCAGTTATTAAGTCATGTTGGTTTCAAGTGTACACTTCTACAATACATGATTTGTATATTGCATTGTGTGTCCACCAACCAGGGTCAAATAACCTTCCATCATCAAATATTTGGCCTTCTTTACCCTCCACCACCCTCAACCCCTGCCCTTTGGTAACTTCCATACTGTTGTCTGTATCTATAAGTTTCAGTTTTATATCTCACATATGGGTGAAAGCATATGGTTCTTAGTTTTTTCTAACTGACATATTTCAGCCAGGAGATATAAAAAAAGGTGTTTAGCTTCACTAGCTACGTGGGAAATGCAAATTAAAACAATAATGAGATACCTCCTCATACTTATTAGAATGGCTGTCATCAAAAAGGCATGTAATAACAAGTGTTGGAGAGGTTGTGGAGAAAAAGGATCCCTCACTCACTGCTGGTGGGAACATAAACCGGTACAGCCACTATGGAAAACAGTCTGGTGGTTCCTCAAATAACTGAGAACAGAGTTGCCATATGACCCAGCAATCTTTCTCCTGGGTATATACCCCCAAAACTGGAAAACATTTATTTGCAAAGATACATACACTTCTATGTTCATTGCATCATTGTTCACTGTGGTCAATGTATAGAAACAAAGTGTCTTTCAATAGAAGATTGGATAAAAAAAAAGATGTGATCTTTATATGCAATGGAATAGCACTCAACTATAAAAAAGATAAAATACTGTCTTTTGTGACAACATGGATGGAACTTGAGACTATTATTCTGAGAGAAATTATATCAAATTTAATGCAACATGTCTTGTAATAAAACTAAATTACATAGATAATGTTCTAAATAGCTGTAAAATATTTAAGTGATTTTATTATATTTAAATCTCAAATATTTGTATTTCTTTCAGTTTAGCTATTGAATTGAATACATTGGATTACATATTTGTATAAATGCCTTTGTGCATTTTGAGATTAAATGTGCAAATTCTTTAAAGTGGGAATGATGAGTCAACAGGTTTAAAATAACCTGGCATATTATCAAATTGCCTGCTACATATATTACCCTAAATTACTGTCCTACAGAATTATTTCCATAGCAACACTGGAATTTGTAATATTTTATTCTTAATTAATATAATAACATAAAAAAGTCTTTTTTATCCTCATTTGCAAATTTCTAAAATGCATTTTTAAATATTCATTTTTATTTATATTTTTGCGTGTTTAAATTCAAGGTTTTGTTCATTTATATATATATATATATTTGCATATAGATTTATTTTTAATGTTAACCAATTATCCCAACACCATTTTATAATCCATAATTTTCTCGCTGATTTCAGACTTTCTTTCTCTTTCTCTCTACACCAGACCCCTTTGCTCAGTCTATATCACTCTTTTGTGCTGCATTGAGAATTTCACATCAGACCTCATATAGTGGTGTTGATTACTAGCATATGTTTTGATCAATGGGAAACATTGCTTATACTTTTTTTCTTTGCAGAATTTTATGAATCTTACCACAGGTCTTTTTTAGCTAAATGGCCTTTATAATATGTTGACAGGTTTCTATTAAGTGAAATAAACAGATAGGTTTTAGTATTTTCTTTGCCATTGAGAAATATCTATATAACAATTAAAGGAAATTATAATAAACATGTTATTCTTAATTTTATTTTTCAATTTTAGTTTACATTCGATATTATTTTATATTAGTTTCAGGTATACAGCATACTGATTAAAGACTTAAATGTAAGTCTTAAAACTATAAAACTTCTAAAAGAAAATATAAGCATTAAAATCTTGGATATTTCCGAGCAATTCTTTTTTTTCTGATATATTTGGGCAAGGGAAAAAATTAAACAACCGAGACTACACCAAACTGAAGGTTTTGCACAGCAAAGAAAACATCAGTAAAAGAAAACAATAAAACAACCTACTGAATGGGATAATATATTTGCCAATAATACATCTGACAAAGTGTTAATATTTAAAATTTATTAAAAACTGGTATAATTAAACACCAAAAAAATCCAAACAATGCAATTAAAAATAGGCAAAGGGTCTGAATAGACAGTTCTCTAAGAGGAGGACATACTGATGGCTAAAAACATATTAAAAGATGCTCAACATCATAATCAGTAGAGGTATGCAAATTAAAATAACAACGAGGTTTCATGTCACACTTTCAGAATAGCTATTATCAATAAATCCACAAACAACAAGTGCTGACAAGGATGTGCAGAAAAGGGAACCCTAGTACACCGTTGGTGGAATGAAGGCTGGTCCAGCTACTGCAGAAAACAGTATGAAATTTCCTCTGAAAATGAATAACGAAACTGCCTTATGGCTGAGAGATTGCACTCCTGGATATATACCCAACTAAAATAAACAGGTATTTTATATATCCCACCTGATGACAGAATTAACCTCTTCCTTTGTATAGTTTTCTTTTTAAATTTTATTAATTTTACTATATTCCATTAAACTCCATAGTTTTATTGATAGTCATTAAGCCATCTTCATTGCTTTTACTTCGTTGAGCTCAAGATGAAATGTTATTATATTATAAATGTATATATATGATATTATATTGAATAATAAATGATAATTTAAAACAGCCAACTTGTGTGGGTATAGTGTCGGCTTCTCAAATAATAAAGATGAGCATTAAAGAGATTAAGTGCATATTCATATTACACAGGTGATAAGTGTATGAGCTGTATCTTGAACCCACATTTCTAGAAACCCAATGTCTAAACATTTGACAGCATCCCATATTGATTCTTTGTATATTTAACTTTAAATAGTCATTTTACTGAACTTATTATTTTATACATATACATATATTCATATATTTAAATCCACACTATATATATGTACACACATACATATATGTACACATAGATATAATATACACATTTTTATTCTCTTATTGTTTGTTAACCCATAAATATTTTTCTCTTGCCTATCCAAATACCTATACTACTTAAATTTGTTCTTAAATTTGTTCTTAAATTTCAATGACTACACTTTCAGAAATGTTTGAAAAAAAATAGTGATGATGGCAGAGTACCTCATCTAGATTTTCAATATAATAAGAATATCCTTAATATTTCACTGCTAAGAATAGTACCTGTGTTTTATGACATATTTGCATGTGTTCTATTATACTGATTACTGTTATCATAAATAAATATCAGATTTTAACAAATACCCTTCCTGTGTATATTAAGATACTTAAATATTTAATACATTGCCTACATGTGAGTTATGATTTCATTCCTGGAATATACTCTATATAATTATGGAATAATTATTTTTATTACCTTTCTCCTTCTTAACTGTGGTTTCTATTTGCAATGTTTGAATCCACTTTTGTGTTAAATAGTTATATGCTACCTATTTACTCTCATGTGCTCTCTTTGTCAGTTTTCAGTCAAAACATAATAGACTTTAAAATATGGGAAGACATTTGTCCTATCATTTGGAGCAATGTAAATGGCATATGGATCATCCTTACCTTTATATAGTTAAATTTATATTTTGTTTGTGTTATCTTAGGTTTCCTTGTGGTTCATTTTGTTGTGATTTTTTAAAGTTTAGCTCTTTCAAGTTGCCTTTGATTTTTTTTTAAGATTTTATTTATTTACTTTTAGAGAGATGGCAAGGGAGGTAAAAATGAAGAGAAGCATCAATATGTGAGGGAAACTTCGATTGGTTACCTCTCACACACCCCCAGAGGGGACCTAGCCCACAAGCCAAGTAGTGCACTGACCAGGAATCGAACCTGTGACCTTTCAGTTTTCGGTGGCAATGCTCAACCCACTGACCCACACCAGTCAGGATCTCTTTGACGTTTTTGCTATTATAACCCATTCATAACAGATTTTAACTATTTAATTAATATTACCTTAATGCATTTCTTTTTCATTTTTTAATTACATGTTTACTCTTATTTTAATTCATTCAGATTTATTAATGAATGTTTCCAAGACTATAAATCTTCCTCTGAGTACATATTTGTCTCACTGTCTTACATGTAATTTTTGGTGATCTCAGTATTGTTATAGTCTAGACCAAAGAATGGCAAATTGTGGCTAGGAACCAAGTAATGTCAATTGACTATTTTTGTAAATAAAATTGTATAGGAACACAGAGACATCCATTTGTTTATGTATTATCTATGACTGCTTTCATGCTGCAGTAGCAGATTTGAGTAACTGAAGTAGTATCACGTACATCACAAAGCCTTAACTATTTGATACATGTATCCCTACACAGTATGGTACAAGAAAAAAAAGGTGAGCCAGAGTGTGGGCTTAGCTATGAAGAGCTTCAACCTTATCCTGCTAGTAGACCTGGAACATAAATTGCATGGTAGATTTGGTCTCACAGTGAAGAAAGAGTGCTGTCTTTTTATCCCAATGACAATATGTCATTTGATGCATATGGTCTTCAGTTGAGAAAGGGAGCTTAATTTCCTAGCTAAGACAACACCTGCTTATATGAAGTATGTTTCCCAGAGAAGCTGCTTTGTCCGTAACAACTAAAACAGACTGCAGCTGCAGGATGAATGCACTTGTCAAATAAAGGTGATTCCAAGGGATACCAACAGCGTTCACCAGTTCATCCATTGTTTCAGTCAGTTCTCTTTGCTTTGGACAGTTTCACTTTAGCTAGTCACAACTTGTCTAAGATTCCGACTGGTTACAGTTTTACAAAAATATACAAGATAATGAAAAATTGGACTATAGCTTCTGCTGCTGTAGTTGTTTCTGATACTATAATACGTACTCATTATCTTTATTATTTGCTATAACTTTAGATATAATTTCCTATTGGAAAGCACTTCTGTTGGTCAAGTTAGTTTTTTGGTGATGTTTTTCATGCCTACACCAGGAATGGATTTAAGCACCAGGATACCATGCACTTTCAGCCTATCATCACTATATTTGTTTATTTACAATTAAAAGTGGTAGTGGAATCCAAGGTGGATCACCTGAGAGCCAAACATATAATTCTCCACTCTCACTGTTTTGTAATAGCCCCATGTCTTCATATTGACCAGAGCTAATTACCCCTACTAGGATGAGAACTACTTTCTGTGACTATTGGTTTGCTAGCATAAAGTGGCCAGGGATATTTTATAATAAGTACACTCGGAATCAGAGTCCAGATGCCTAAAAGATACTAGTAGGTCAGTTGGGTAGAGCATCATCCTGATATGCCAAGGTTGCAAGTTTGATCCCTGGTCAGGACACCTACAGGAATCAAACAGTGAATGCATAAATAAGTGGAACACCAAATCTATGTTCCTATCTCTATCCATTCCTCTCTCTCTCTCTTTAAAAATCAATAAGTAAAAATTATAAAAAAGATACTGCTCCATAGTTTTGTCTTTTGTCATATTTATCTGACTTTGATATTAGGGTAATGGTTGCCTCATAAAGTTACAGTATTCTTTCCTGTCCTGTTGTCTATAAGAGTTTGAGGAGGATTGATGTTAATTGATCTTTAAAATGGGATAAAAGTCAACAGTGAGGCCCTCTGGTCCTAGCCTTTTCATTTTTGTACGAGTTTTGATTACTAAATCAGTCTCCTTACTTATAGATATATTAAGGTTTTCCATTTATTCTTGAGTCAGTTTTGTTAGTTTGTGAGTTTCTAAAAAATTTAGAACAACAAACTCCCTTGATCATTGTTTACCTGGGAATGTCTTAACTTCTCCTTCATTTTGAAGAATTGTTGTGATGGATATAGATTTATTGGTTGACAGTTTGTTTTGTCTTATTTTTCTTTGAGTATTTTGAATGCCATTTGCCTTTTTTCTTCCATAATTTATGATAATATGCTGTTATTATCATCGAAGATCCCATTTATGTTATGAGTTGCTTTGATCTTGCTGCTTTCATTATTACCTTTTTGATTTTGGCTTTAAATAGTTTGATCCAACTGCCTCTCAGTAATAATTTATGTTTATCCCACTTGGAGTTGAATTTGTTTCCTTTTTGTCTCCTTCCCTCTCTTTCTGGGACTTCCATTTTGTCTATGTTATTATACTTAGTGTGGCCTCGTTGGTCTATTAAACTTTATTTTTTTTCATTCTTCTTTCTTTTCCTCACACTGTAAAATTTCATATGACGTATGTTAAAGTTTACTAACTCTGTATTCTTTCTTTCAAATTTGCCATTTAAGTCCTATAGTAAACTTTTCAGTTCCAGAATTTTAATTTTGTTTTTCATTACCTTTATCCGTTTTTGTCTCCATTTGTTTTACTCATTGCTTAGTTCTGTGAAGATATTTTAAATTCATGATGCCTAGTTCTTTGTAAATGCTATGTTTGGACATACTCAGGTCAATTTATATTGTTGCTTTCTTTCACAGGGTAGGGCCATACTTTCTCATTTCTTTTCATGTGTCATAATTATTTTTGTTGTTGAAAACCAGACATTTTGGATATGATAATGTAAATCTGGATACAAGATTATCTTCGTCTGTTGTTTCTTTTGTGGGGGGTTGTTGTTTTTGATATGGATTGTGATTATTGCTTGTTTTTTGACTTTTATGACTAAATATTATATTCTATATTTTTAGTCACATATGTCCTTTGAATTCTTTGTTCCATTCAGCTTAGTGATCAGCTAGCAACTGGACTGAGATTTTCTTAAATGCCTAGAACCAAAGCTAAAAACATCCCAGTCTTTGCAAATCAATCACCATGGTGTGTGTGTGTGTGTGTATGTGTGTGTGTGTGTGTTAGGGCATCCTTTAGCATTGATTGATTCAGTTGGTTTAATCCTCTACCTTACCCTTTATTTCCTGCCTGTGCAGAAGTTGAATGTTAGCCAAAGATGAGAACACAGAACCTTCTCATCCTTTTCTTGAGAATGCACACAGCCTGGGAATCATCTAACTTTCTAGATTCCTGAGAATATGTTGGAGATTTTAAAAGCCCTTACTTGCTAATCATCTTTTCCCCAAGTTTTCCCCTCAAGATTTTAGTTAGTCTTTGCTTGTGCCAGCTATTACTAATTGCTCCAGGGAACAAATACATTTTCATATATATATATATATATATATATATATATATATATATATATTTTATCAACTGTCTATTAAGTAGCACCATTAGCACTTGGAGAGATTGAGTTAAGTGAGATAAAACTAAGTCCCTTAAGGCTTTTCTCCATAGAAATACCGGACAGGTCAAAATACACAATCACACTTTTTTATGTGTGAATGAAATCTGTTCTGTTGTCTCCAGTGCTGGTACCTGTACTCAAAATGCTACCTGTTTTCTTCAAGGCCACCACTTTGCTGAGGAAAGGGAGAAGAACCAGGGTGGTTTAAAATACAACTAAACCCACTCCTCCTAATGAAATAGAGATATTTTTTTCTTGATTAAACATTCTCCTGTTAGTTACAGGGTTTTGATTAGTATCCAAAGTTCTGAAATAATTATTCCGAAAGTTCTTGACAATTTTTGTTGCTTTAATGGACAGATGTTTTTATTTTTATTGACTTTATTTGGGTGACACTGGTTAACAAAATTATACACATTTCAGGTGCATAATTCTACAACACATCATCTCTACACTGTATGTGTGTTCACCGCCTCAAGTCAAGTCTCTGTCTGTCACCATTTATCTTCCTATTCCCCCCTCCATCTCCCTCTACCATCTCTCTCCTGGCAATCGACCCACTGTTGTCTCTATCCATGAGGGTTTTTTTTTTCTATGTTCATTGCAGCATTATTTACAATAGCCAAGATTTGGAGGCAGCCCAAGTGCCCAACAGTAGATGAGTGAATAAAAAAAGCTTTGGTACATTTACACAATGGAATACAACTTGACCATAAAAACAAAAAAGAGGAAGAAGAAGGAGGAAATTAGAAAATTTTACCCTTTGCAACAGCGTTATGCTAAGTGAAATAAGGCAGTCAGAGAAATAGAAGTGCCATATGATTTCATTCATATCTGGAATCTAATGAACAAAATGAACTGACAAGCAAAATAGTGATAAATTCATAGAAAGAAAGCTGAGACCTGTCTGGGGTGGGGACTAGGTGAGGGATCAAAAGGATTGAGCAAAAAGAAAAAAAATGAAGGGACAAATTTTTGATGTTCTTCACATTATTGTTCTCACTGACGTCCCTCCTCTCTTTTATTTTGAAAGTGGCGAACAATTACTTGAGATTTACAAGGTTGAATTTTTCATAAACATTATTTGGATTCTTGTTATTTCTTTTTAAAAATTAAATTTATTGGGATGACATGGGTTAATAAATTTATACAGATTTGAATTTTACAATTCTATGATATGTCATCTGTATAGTGAATTGTGGGCCCACTACATGTGTCAGAGTTTCTTTTGTCACCATATATTTGACACCCTTTACCCTTTACTACCCTCCATTCCCTTCCTTATGGCCTTAGATAAGATTTAATGAATTTGATCCCAAAGACAAGAAAATTAAAAGCAAAAATAATTGAGTGGTACTATTTCAAACTAAAAAAACTTCTGTGCAGCAAAAGAGAATTTCAACAAAACAAAAAGACAATCAACCAAATGGGAGAGATATTGGCCAAAAACTACTCCAACACGGGGTAAATATCCAAAATATATAAATTACTCATACAAATCAACACTAAACAATCCAATTTAAAAATGTGCAGAAGTCCTGATTATATCTTAAGAAACTCTCTTAGCACGCATGTTACGCTTAATTCCTTGCATCGAGTATGTATATTAAAGAATAAGTTAGAGAATTTTCAATTTGGTTACTTTTAACTCTTACATGCAAATTATTTTATTTTACTACATTTATTGTTACGAAACTTCTAAATGACATATCTAGAGGTTTTATGATCAACTGTCTAAATGTTTGGATAGCACTTTTGATAGTTAATTTCATATGTCAATTTGACTGTATTATGGATATCTAGATATTTGGTAAAGATTATTTCTGGGTGTGCCTGTGATGGTATTTCTTGGTGAAATTGACATTTGAATTGGTGACTTGGTAAAGCAGTTAGCCCTCCCCACTATGTGGGTGGACCCCATTCCATCTATTGAGGGCCTAAATAAAACAAAAAGGTGGCTGAAAGAAGAACTTGCCTCTTTCTGCATGATTAGTAGAACTGGGACATCAATCTTTTCCTGAAATCAGCGTTCCTGGTTCTCAGGTCTTCAGACCCAGATTGAAATCCACATTGCCAGTTTCCTCCTGGTTCTCAAGCCTTCTGATTTAGAATAAATTAGAGTGCTGGTTTTGGGGCCAAGTACTCTAATTTATTCTAAATTACACTTCACTCAATTTGAAGGCCAATAGGGCTTCTTGACCTTCAAATTGAGTGAGTTGACTCCTTGTATCTCTTCACTATATTGGTCTGTTTTCCTAGAGAATCCTGACTAATACGCCACATTGTGGGTTTTCTGGTTAGGAAGAATATGTTACACATTAGGTAAATTTAACTCTGCCTTTGAATGGCTGAAATCAACCAAAAGTATTTTAATATAACTGATCTAATTTTGGGTTTCCAAAGCATAAACTCTGAGAAACAAATTAGCCTCCAAGCAGGCTGTTTGGAGGATGATGCCAGAAAGCACTTTGAGGGACAGAAGAACAAAAAAAAAAAAAGAGAGAGAGAGAGAGAGAGAAAAGCCAAGGAATTGTATGTATGAACAAGGTGCTGGTGTGGCCAACTGGTGTTCAATCCTGCTGGGAACCTTCTGGAGAAGCTTGTGAACATGTCTCAGAATCATAATGAAATGTAAAAAAAAATGGAGTATTTATCCACCAAAATCTCATCATTCACTTTTTTAGGATTGTCCCTAGACATTAATTTCCTGGCGTTTCTGAGCTGTTAGGTGTTCAAGCAGAGAGTAGTCTAAAGGCCCAACTATTGATAGATTCTCAGAGAGACTCACTGGAATTTGTCAACCTGTAAGGGAATAAACAGCCTGTTGTTAGTAACTTCTGAGAGAAAGGTTTGATAATATAATAATAGAAATATACAATATTACAAATAAGATATTATACAAAAGAACTTTCCATTTGAACAATTTTCACTCAGTTGTATCTAAATAGTTATCTACAAATTTGATGTATCAAGGAAATTAAAATTATAAGAGACTTTAACAATATAATTAAAGTTAATTTCATTCTACTTCTAAAATACATTCAGGAGATTTCTGCTAGATAGTCAATGCCAAAGTTCACCATGTGGGAAGAATGAATACAATTAAAATATTATTGACACTTCATTTTAATTACATAACACAAATGCCTCCATCAGATAACACAGAACTTTCTAGTAATGTACAAATAATTCTAACATCTCAAATTGCTTTACCAAAGTAAAGTTGAAGAGATCTTTAATTGAAACATTTTAAAAGAGATATTTTCTTTTATGGTTAATGCAAAAAGATTATTTTGATCAATGGAACAAATATTATAATCACCCTAGTATTAAAATTTTCAAGACAAGAAAATCATTCATCTTTTTATAAAAATATTTTATATAAATGTGATGCCAAATAATCTTCAATAGATAATTTATCTATGCAGGTTTATACCCTACTTCTAAAAGTGGATGTATTATATCCCTTTTATCCCTCTGTATGCTTGATTCTAATAAGAGTGTTTATTAGATGTTTATATTTTAGTAAAATAAAATAGCTTTAAATCATACTCTCTAACTGTGGACATCACCTTAATATGTGAAACACAACTAGAAATTGCACAAAAAATATCAGGAGCAAAAAGAAAAAAATCTTTATGCCCTTCCATTGTTTTTTTGTTTTCTTTTTGCTTTTTTTCAGATTTTCTGCTATGCCTCAGACTGGAGACTGCAGGCCAGAACACCATAGCAGTACTCTCTACAGCCCCTCTTGACTATTACCTTCTATGAAAATTTAGCCATTCCAATATTTTCATGAATACAGCACTTATTATCTGTTGCAAATGATCTATCTCTGTATAAATATATGGTTTTGAGAGATGGATACTAAGTTCTTTCAAGATATAAGAAAATCTGTGATAAAGATTTAGAAAGAGAAATAAAATCCAGGTTTATAATTAATCTGTACCATTAATTCAATGCAATGCCAAAAATATATTTTCAATTAACTTTCCTTTTTTATTCTACTTTATCCCTTCCTTTCACCCTAACTATCCTCTCTACTTTGCATCCATATTGGAAGTACTGCTTTATAACATCTGCTGACATGTGTATCATATAGGTTTACATAGTGAAAGTGCTTGGATATTTTTATTTCTTCCAGACCACTAGAATTATTAATGAATAATGGCACATTGAATGGAGATATTTATATTTTAGATTCATAGTGTTTATGTTCAATTCAAAACCTTTGGATTTTTTGTGTTCTAGATGTAGAATAAACCAAAGCTGGTAATAATCACATAATCTATTCAAATCAGGGCCACATCTTATTAAATATAATACACTTAAATTATATTGTGCTTGTGAATCCAAGGGTTTTGGCTGGGTTGACCACACCTTCTGGTTTCCTTTGGACAGTTCCTGATAACAGTTGTGACATAATGATTTATAATGTCTTTGTTTTACTCTCATATGTATCCTTTTCAAATGATAAGTTATATGGTTATGATAATTTTGGGAGATTTATATATTGCAATGAGTTAAGAAAAAGTCCATATTAATCCTTAGAACAACCAGTTAAAATATAAAACTTGAGTTATAACTAGAAAGACAATAGATATGAAGAAATGAAATGTTAAATAATACTCGATTAACTTTTGAGAGAAAAAGAAAAATGAGAAGAATGGTAAAATAGGAAATAAATAAGAAAAATTTAATTAGACTTAAACTGAACAAAGTATTAATTACATTACATGCAAACTATTTAAATATAAAAACAGATACATAAAATTGTGTAAAATAGCAAGATCCAACTATAGGTTATTCATAAAAGACATATTTTAATTATGTAAAGACTGAGTACTTAAAAGAAAAATGGCCACAAAAATGATGTACCATGGTAGTATAAATTTAACAAAAAGTTGGAGGAGCTATATTAATATCAGAAAAAAATAGACTTCAAGATAAGTTGGAAATTTCTTATTAACAAAATAATTAATTTTTCAAGAAGACAAATAATTAAAATCCTAAAGATACATGGACTGAGAGTTTCAATATTCATGAAGCAAACACTAAATTAAAAGGAGAAATAGATTTAAATATTTTTTGGAAATTTAGACACTCCAATCTCAGTAATTGATAGAACAAGTAGAATTAAAGATATTAATAATCAAATAATGGTTTCGGAAACACTATTTAAAAAGTTGACCTAATTGACATTTTATAGAACATTGCACCTCAAACCAGCAGAATTCATATTTTTTCCAAGACCCTATTGAACATTTATCAAGTAGAACATGTTTATCGATAAAATGTGCCTCAATAAAATCTCAGAAGCCTGATATTACATTACGTGACCAAAAATATTAAATTAGAAATCAAAAATAGTTATCAGTAATATGTAATAGGCATCAAACAAACAAACAAAATAGACAGGGGGTAGTTAAGAATAGTATAGGAAATTGAGAAGCCATAGGCAATTGATATGTACAACCCATAGACATGAACTAAGTTGGGGAGGACGATGGGTTGGGGTGCAGGGCAGAGGGGATAAAGAGGAGAAAAAATAGGACAACTGTAATAGCATAATCAATAAATTATACATATATATATATAGTGGTAATACTGTGAGGAAGAAACAGATCATACTCATGTTTCAAGAGAGATAATTTTCCTTTTATTTCACATAAAAGATATTTTTGCTTTGTTCATAATGAAAAAAAGAAAAATTCCAAATTATTGGAAAATTGCAACATGCTTCTATGTATCTAAAAAGAAATTTCAAAAGACATTAGTAAAAATTTTACATAAATGAGAATAATAACACAAAATATTAAACTTTCTGAAGTGCCACACAGTGCTCAGAAAATAATCCATACTTTTAAATTCATGTTAGAAAAAACAAAAGCTTGTAAGTAAACTAAACTTCCATCCTAAGAAGGTAAAAGGACAAATTTTAAATGTAAATAAGTAGAAGGAATGGATATAAAAAGATATAAGAAATAACAACAGAGATGCTATATAAATCACTCTAGGAAATCTAATGAAATAAAGCATAATTCATGAAAATATATGTTTAAAATAGAAACTATTATGAGTAATAATATGTCAATGAATTTGAGAATTGACATAAATTTTCCAAATTCTTTTTAAGATACAAATCATAGAAACTGATAAAAGAAGAAATAGAAAATATTAATAGCCTCCTATCTGTATTTTGAAATGAATTCTTAATTAAAAATCTTCCCAAATGCCAGGACTACCAAGACTTACCAGTGTTTTTTACAGATATTCAAATAACAAATATTATGTATCTTGCTGAAGCTCTTTCAGAAAATAGTGGGATTAAAACAAATCCCTACTTATTTTATGAGCCATGATAACCCTGGTACCAGAATCAGATGAATACATTAGAAGAACAGAAATTATATATTCATATTCTCCATATTCATTGATTTAAAAATCCTTACAAAATACAAATCAAATTACCAATTACAAATCACAAATTGAATATGATAAGACAATATGTCATAAAAATTGGAATTTATTATAAATGTAAGTTTGATTAGATATTTTAAAAATTATTTATTCAGTGGCGTGTGGATTGACTGTGGAAGAGCTGAGGGCAGGGCAGGGGGAGAAATGGGAAAAATGTGGGACAATTGTAATTGAACAACAATAAAAAAAATTATTTAACCAACTATAGGATAAAAATCAAATGATCATCAGCTAATACAGAAAGTGTTTGGCAAAGTTTGATAATAAATTATATAAAAATTCTCATCAGACTAAACATAGAAGGAACTCCACATGTTCTGGTACCATAACACTTACTTTACTACCACATTTTAAAATGTAGATTGAGGAGTTTCACTTGTTTGTGAAACAGTATGAATGTACACTCTGACCACTGTCCCTCAACATATATAGGATCTAACCAATGAAATAAAACATGAAAGGCATATGCATTGGAAATGAGAATTTTAGGAAAATGTATTTATTTGCAAACTTTCCCATTGTGTTTGTATAATTTCCAAGGAATAACAAAAATTAAAATAAAATATTTTACTAACTAAATGTTGACAGTGCCAGAATATATGACATCAATATGTAGAAGTAAATTGATTTTTATTCATTACAGGTAAAAAATCAAAAAACTACTATTAAAAATAATGTATATTGTACTAGCAACAAAAACACTTTTAAAATGATACAATCAACAAAAGATATACAAGATCACTAATAAAAACATAAGAATGTTTTCAGAAATATATATGAATGATCTAAATATGTCAAAAGATTGAACTTGATTGGAAAACAAAATGTTATTAAAAGGCTAATTTTCCTTTTCTTAACATTTAGATAAAATGTAATCTTAATCTTCTAGGCATTTTCTATACAATAACAATCATATTCTCAATTTTCTTTGTAAATACAAAAAACCTAGCATAGTGAAAACTATTTCCAAAAAGAATAAATTCTGGGACTTACATCACCTGACATTAAGAATTACTGTAAAACTACAGTAATTAAGACAGTGTATTATTGACATAAAAGGAGGAAAACTGATGGAACATAACACAGAGTAAAAAGCTAAGTTCGTATAATAACAATTGACTTTCAATAAGGTCTAAAAGCCATCCAGTGGGTAAAAGAAAAATATTTTCAACAAATGGAACTGAAACTACTAGATAAGAAAATGGAATATATATAATTCCAAAATATATATTATTCCAAAAGTTAAACTCCAGAACACCTAGAAGAAATCTTATGAAGATACCTTGACCTTTGATTGGGTGGCCAAGTTTTCTTGGACTGAAACAGAAAGCACTGTTCTTACAAGTGCATATAATGAATTTCATAATAATTTAAAACTTTGCTCTTTAAGAAAAAATGTTAGCAAAATGTTTGCTAAAGCAACACTTGGAAAAACTATTCATGCCCTGGCTGGTATGGCTCAGTGGATTGAGTGCTGCCTGTGAACCAAAGGGTTGCCAGTCCGATTCCGAGTCTGGGCACATGCCTGGGTTGCAGGCCAGGTCCCCTGTAGGGGTCACGTGAGAGGCAATTACACATTGATGTTTCTCTCCCTCTCTTTCTACCTCCCTTCCCCTCTTTAAAAATAAATAAATAAAATATTTTCTTTAAAAAGCTATTTGCAGTAGGAGAGGGTATAAAGGGAATAAATGGTGATAGAAGGAGACTTGACTTGGGGTGGTGAACACATAATACAATACACAGATACTGTATTATAGAATCATACACCTGAAACCTATATCATTTTATTAACCAATGTAGCTCCAATAAATTCAATAAAAACAAATTATTTTTTATCCAGAATATATAAGGAAGACCTATAACTCAATAAAAAATAGGAAAATAAGTAAAATATGGATAAGTGATTTGAATATATACTTTACAAACGGAAGGCTGATAGGCACATGAAAATATTTTCAACATTATAGTCATCAAGGATATTTAAAAAAACAAAAAGATACAATAATGTACACCCTTTGCAATGACAAATATTTTCAAAGGCTGACGACACAAAATATTGGTGAAAATGGGAAATAATGAAACTCTCACGCATTGCTATTAGGAATAATTAATGGTTAAATGACATTGGGACACTATCATGTAACATTCTTTCTATGGAAAAGAAAATTTCCAGTCCTAGGTATTCAATAGAAATAAAAGCATAAACCAAAAAAATATATCTGCATAACAGCTACATCATAATAGCACCAAAGTGGAAAACAAGTGTCCATTATCAAAATGGACAAACTGTAGTATATTCATTTAATAGAATATGTTTATTAATACAGTGAACAAATTACTAATACATGATACAAGAAGAATAAATTGCTAAAACACTACTATGAGTAAAAGTCAGACACAAAATAGTAAATATTGTTGCATTCCAGTCATTTCTAGTTTTAGAACAGGCAGAGTTAAAGTGTAGTGATAGAAATTAGAACTGCCATTGTCCTCAAGGAGACAGAAATTAATTGGCAAGGGACCCTAGGAAAAAGTCTGGGCTGACTGAAATAACCACCACCTTGAGTATTATGTGGACTACCCCATTTGTCAAAGGTTATCAGGCAACCCACTTTAAAATATAGTTGACCTTATTTTAACTAAAATTCCATTATATCATAATTGAAATGTTATGTTAAAAAATCTTTGAGAAGGCAGGTATGAAACATTGTAGTGTTATAGAATTTACTAAAACTTCTAAATAGAGAACATAAAATATCATTGATATACATTAGTATTAATTTTTATTTAATTATTTCTTTTTAAAGATCTAAACCAAATTAATTGTACTGAAACTTAGTTTCCTAGAGAAACATATTTTTCTAAATCAGTATAACATATGCAAGGGATAACATAAGTCATTAGCTTTAAAGCTTTTCTATAAATACACATACACATATGCTGTTATATATATTTGTAGTGGCATAAAAATATCAGTTTTGATAAATTTGAACCTATTAAAATAGAAAAATAGAAGTAAAACAGAGACATGCACATTTGTCAATGATATACTATCACAAATTTCTGAGCAGGTAGTCAGTATTCAGATGGTACAAGGCTTTTTATTGGGATCCAGTGTTATCAATTTTTAACAGTTTTCTACTATGAGTAATTGTGTAGTTACTCTAAGCCTACAACCACCCCTAATCAATCAAGTCAAACAGTATTTGGTGGCAAATATCCAGCTGTGCTAGCTTAAAGCTGTTACCTGTAAATATTTTGTGAAGCTACATTTTATTATGCTTACATTTATTAATAAACCCGTCCTTCATTTAATCATATTTCCCATAATATTTTATTTGCACCAAAGAAGCATTAATATTAATGTACTGATTTGTACATAAATTGATTATATTTTTGGCATTTGTATTTGTGTCCCAGAGACATTAAAATGGGCTCCATTAAAATCATTTATAGTCTCTTTGCAAACCTTGAAGATTTTTCTAAAAATAATTCATCCGTAATGTTTAAGTTATATAGTTTCAGTGCTCCTACAAAAAAATAGGCCATATAAAATAAAATAGATTAAAACACTAATTATAATAATTATCAATATAGAATATTAAAATTGTTCTACAATCAGTCCAGCTTTGTCAGATGGAATTTTTCTCTTCATTTAGGAAATTTCGAAACAGATCCAATTTAAGGTGGTTTCTCTAGCTAGTTTACTGGCAAGTAGAGGCATTTAAGTATGTTCGACACAAAGCAGGATGAATGATGTTTTAGTGCAAGTAAGTTTCAAATATTGCATGGCAAATACTTATACTAAAATATTACTTATCTAAAGTCCAAATTTCACTGGGCATCTTGAACTTTTTCTGTCAACCCTCCTGATGAGGCGAGTCAGCAGTTGGGTTTTGAAGAAATAAATTAAATTAAAGGAGATGTGGATCCAAAGAATTAAGCTACTCATTTCTTAAAACTAAAACATAAAATTTTCACAATGCACTTGTTCAGAATAAGCAGCAAAATGTGGGGTTGAAAGCAACAAATGATGGTAGAGACCATATCAGACATAGACTCTGCCATGGAAAGAAGTCTGAATGATTTGCTGAAGTTACATAGTTAAGATATTAAAGGAGAGACTGCTACCTAGCGTTTAAATCATTCCGGCTACAATGAAATCAAAGGAATTTAGAGGGCATAATTGGGATGAATGTGGTCACTTTTGAACCTGGAACATAGAAAAAAATTATTCATATGCAAGACGAGAGGTGGTTTTTAAGGGGGATAGAAAGAAGGGAACAGAGTTTTATTTATTATAGACATACCAGTTAGCTGGCTTCATTTGCCAACTAGGTGTATAGCAGTAAAGGTGAGGGGAGAATGAAGAATCTCTCCCAAGTTTCTCTTTTGGGAAACACAGGAAGTAATGATGCTGTTTAGTTAGCGTTGGAATTCAGCATAAGGGTAGCATTGAGAGAGAGATTGTGAGCTCAGCTTTGGACGTGTTGAATTTGAGGTGGCTGTACAATATCCAGAATTTTGGAATATGAGGTTGGATACATGGCCTTGGAATTTGCTGAAGGTGAACATTTTGGAGCTACTGACATAGAAATAGTAGCTGAATTTATGGGAGAAGATCTAACGATTCAGGAGGTATGTGTATCATGAAAATATTTCATCAAATCTATAAGACCATTATTTTACAAACCTCCTTTACCTCATTTAATAGTTAAAAAATAAAGAATAAAGGCATGGTATGTTTAAATAAAGCATTTCTAGACAAGTACTTTAATATTCTTTTAAACAGCCTTACAAAGTAGATGTTATCATCCCCATTTTCCAGATGAAGAAATTCAAATTAATGGAGGATGAACAATTTGATCAAGGTTGTGCAGCTAGTAAGAAAATAGAGGGGCAGCAATAGTAACTCCAGCCAATATGATTCCAAAGCGTATAGCGCTTTGATTGCATAATATAAGGCCTCAACCTAATACAGCCAGTGCTATTACTGACAATGTGTTATTTGGAAAAACAATGAATGAACTAAGATAATTTTTTAGCTAATGTTTGAGTCTAAAAATTATATATAATACCTAATTAAATTTTTGAAGATAATGGTTTATGCAGTTATAAATACAAAGGTGAATGATAAAATATGCCTACATTTAGTTAAATGAGTAAAGCACTAAGGGCTCAAATTTTTCAAGTTGCCAATTATAGATGAATAGAATACATCATGATATATAAAATAACACTAACAAATCGAAATTTTACTAAAAAAGAAATACATATAATATAAATTTGTTGAGTTCACTAGCTAAAATGAGAACACTAGAAGAATGTCAAATATATCAAGATTATTTTAACCATGCCCACCAATGGAGTCAGATGGTAAGCAATGATAAGGTGTCTATAGGTGTTAATTTGTATGGCGACCTCTTCAGTTATTGCCATTTTTCTAATGTGTTTATTAATAGCACACTCTTTTTTCCAAAGTGTTCCATGTTAAATGATAAATTGTATTGTTTCCTCACCTATGAGATCCCAATAATATGCCTAAGATAGGGTGGGGAGACATAATTGGATATCGTCACACAGAAATGAATCTAGCTCTCTTCCTTCCTCCACATTTTCCCATCTACCACTATCTACCTATGGATTTCAATCATGAAGAAATCTCTTTACACATATACCTCATATCCCTGTCTATGTTGGTACTCCTCTATTTTTATCATTTGTTATTTCTTCTATCCTGTAGTTTAAGATTCCAGTATTATTAATGATATGCTTCTCAACCTATGCTAATTGGTAGATTTTATTCACATTTTTTTCTTTTAATTGTCACAGCAACTGTGGATTTGATAGTATTTTTGATTAAAACAATCAGAGAATTGTCACTTAGAATAGTTTAATCTCTAATGATTGTGAGGATCCTAAGCAGAAAAAGTAGGGGTTTAAACCTTGATCTCCAGTCTATACAGTAGCACCCATGTCATGACAAGTTGCTCAAGCAATTTGATTGCCTTTACCTCATATCTAATGAGAAAAAAATCAGAAAAGTGGAAGTTTTTGTAAACTCCTTACCAGAAAAAAAAGAGTAGTCAGAACAAGTATAACCAGCTCTTTAAGAGAGAAATATGATTCAGAAACTTGGCTGAAATTTCACATGCACACACCAAAAAGAGACTCAGCGCTTCCAACTCCTCCTGGCCCTGGGGGGGACAGGATGGAAATTCTGGTGTGAAGCTTGACTGGGAAGTACCTGGCCCTTGGAGACATTAAGCAAGAATAGAGAATATTTTTGTTTACTTCCTCCAAGGAGTGGAGGAATGTTTCTAGGACATTGGAGAGTTCTGACTAGAAGGCTTTGTATTTTTCTGAAGAGTGTGTACTGTAACCAAACTTAAAATGGAAATTTACTAGTCACATCTTAGTTCATTGAAGGAGCTCACTATTTTGTTAAAAGGGCTTTGAACACCCTGGTTATTACTGTTCACACTCAGAATATTCAAGGAACTAGACAGATCTCTTTGAAAAACGGGGATACCACGGACATTACCTATATTATTACAATGTGCTGCACCATGAAGAGCCCTTCTTCGGGACTGAAGAACTCATCCACACTATCAAAAGTTTCTTGTCTGACAGTTTTCTTCAACAATTGGAGATTACTTTTCCTAAAGATGTGTCCTCCGCCCTGGATGTCTGCGTTCATTAACTTCTAGATACAAGGTATATAGTCTCCAAGTTAGAATCATTGTGAAAAACTCCCCGCATTTTGACATTCCCTGCAGAGTCCATTGATGTCTTATATTTGTACCACAAACACTAAAACTCCTCCATCTTGCTCTTCTCTCTTAGATATTGTTCCCAAGATCACTAAATTCCATGTCAGCCTTAGCTTTCTGGGGAAGCCAGTTTGTAACATTCAGACTCTGGGTATAATATTAGCACATTACGAGTAAGAATTACAGGTGTATAAATGGGTAATTAGATAAATATGTAGGTAGGTAGAAAGATAGATGATGATTGCTAAATAGATAGATGATAGATAGATAGATAGATAGATAGATAGATAGATAGATAGATAGATGATAGATAGATAGATAGATAGGTGATAGATAGGTGATAGATAGAGACAGATAGCTAGATAGAATCATTTTCAAATGGATCTGAATAGTCCTATCATTTAATCACTTCATAGTGAAGATGAGGAAACTGCTATCTTGTCTTATATTACACATCCAAAGCCCTATGGCTGATGAGTGGTCAAAGTCCAAGTACCCAAGTCTCCAAAAGACCAAACCTGGACTTACTGCCACCACACAAGACTGTGAAATTTAAATCTACAATATTACTTTACTCTTTTGATCAAGTGACTTTCCTGTTTCTCAGCTTTAATCACCACTCTATATTCTCAGCATCCACTATATAATATGTGAATGTACAGAATGTTGCATATGTTTTTGAGTAATTTCATGGGAGTCTCTTTGGTTTTTATGTACTTAATAATTTATTAAATATTATATTAATTATTATAAATATCACTATTTGAACAGTATATATATTTACACCTTCATTAATTTATAAAATTTAATATTGTTTATTATTTAGAGACAATTCTATTGCCTAAAGGTGAACATATTAAAAATAACGTTTGCCTAGTTTCACTTTCATCTTCCTTTCCATAAAGTGATTTACCTCATCGTAAACACACATTATTGTGTGCTCTGATATACATTAAAGTTATAAAATATACTTCATAAACTTTTATAAGCCCACTATTCCAATTATATCTAGCTTTAATTTATCATTTTAGTTTACTTTAATTTTCTCAGGCTCTAAGCATTTTCGTATACACTCTTTTTTACTTTATTTCTCTTTTCCTCTTTCTTTGTCTCTTTTTTATTTCCAGAGTCACCAGACAAGTGACCACTAGAGATCTGTCCTTCATCTTTTCATCACCAAACAAAAGTCGAAAGATGAAAACCATCACCACAAAAACAACAAAAAATTTAAAAAGAAGAAAAGAGGGGGGAAATGGTATTTTTTCATGTCCTGTGATATAAAGAAGTATTCAAATTCTGTGATTTTATAGGTTTTCCAAAATCATCTACTCATAGCAGCAATGCAGTATCTATGCTTGCTCTTTGATTACCATCTTTTATCACGTAGCTAACATTACATACATGCGTATTTGAAAAAGTATCAGGCAGGCCTTTGGTAATGACCCTTTTCCTCTATGTAGAATTTCCAGAGACATATCTAGCTAGAAAAAGAGATTAGTTACTAAAATACATTCATTATGGTGACCTTTCAGCATTAGGAAATACTGAAATAGCAAACTCATCTAATTAATAGACTGTCTTTGGCAAAAAATATGTGCTATATATGGTTTTATGATTACACAATGTAATATTATTCAACTGTGTTAAAGAAGGAAATTCTGCCAGTTTTGACAACTTGGGTGAAACTTTAGGTCATTATGCTAAGTGAAATAAGTCACACAGAGAAAGACAAATGCTGTATGATGTCACTATTATGTGGAATCTATAAAAACCAAACTCATAAAAAATAGAGTTTTAGTTGTCAGGGGCGGGAGGTGAGAGAAAGGAGATGTTGATTAGAAGGCACAAACTTCCAGTATTTAAGATGAATAAGTTCTACGGATCTAATGAACAGCATGGTGATACTGTACTATGTACTTGTAAGCTGCTAATTGAGCAGACCTTAACTATTCTCAGCACAAAATAGAAAGGTAAATATGAGGTGATGGAGGCATTAACTAACGCTGGTGTGGTAATCATTTTACAACATAGAAATGCGTCACATGAACATACTATACACTATAAATGTATATAACGTCATATGGAAATTATATCTCAATAAAGCTAGAAAAAATTAAAAATGCATTTAAAAAGCAACCATGATAAATTTCCAAATTAGCCAAAAAAAAAATGATATACTTTTAGGAGAAATACAATTTTATTTTATTTTTAAAAATGTACCAACAAGTGGTTGAGGGAAGAAGCACGCGGGCCATGTCCTAAGCGGGACCATTAGATGAGACCAGGCTTGACCAGGACCTGGGAGAGGCAGTTGGAAGAGAACCAGGCAGGCCCAGGGATGGGGCTTTGTTCTGTTGTCACTAGGGACGATCTGTAGCTGCAGCCGGACTTGGAGACAGGATAATGGGTTGGCCCTGCCCTTCTCCACCTAGCAGCCTGCGGAAGGGCTCATGGCAGGTGGCTCCCTGCAGGTGATCGTCTGAGAGTGATTCTCAAATTCACAGGCCCCTCTGTCCCTCCCCTCTAGTCCTCTGTAAACATGAGAATGGTCTGACAACTGACAAGTCCCTTGGGATAAACAAATAATAATAATCCAACAAATCCAAATATTTTAATTTATATAATTTTACTTTCTCATATAACCTCAGTATATATTCCTATATTTTAAAATTGAATCTCATATTAATTCCTCCTTTTCCAACCATCATCTTATCTCAATGTCTAAAAAGTCTATACATAGATAATTTTCTTCCTGTCACTACTTTATTTCCTATATCATCCATTGACAAAATGACTTTAGACAAATTATGCATACCACTGTAATTTTAGAAGAACATTGTTCATAATTCTTCAATATTTTCTCACTGCTTATTTTGCAACTTTATAACTTTTCTAAGCATTCTAATTTTAGAAGAGTCTGGTCTCAAACCTATTTTGCCAATATAAATTTTAGTTTGATATTATAATATTACTTTTGGTGAAAGCGATTCAACTTAAACTAGCTCAAATCAAAAAGGGAAATTTATTGGCACATGTAACTCTAAATCACAGAAAGATATCTAGTTCAGTTGCAATTTGATGTAAGAGACACGCGCCAGCCAAATTTATATAATGTGCCATTCCTTCTGGGTTAACATATCAGTACCAAAATTACTGCCGATAGCTACTAGCACTGCCTACTTAGTCACTGGTGTTCTTCTGGGAAAAATAGAATTGTATCCAAGCCATCTCAGAAAAAGTGCAGGCATTCACCTTATTGAATCACCTTATGTCATATATTCACTCATGAACCAATCACCACCATAGTCAAAGACAGACTAACCTTATCACTTTAATCAAGTCCTGGTTATATTGGTCACTATAAACAGGAATGGAGTGAATTCCATGGCTGAGAATTTGGGGAGAAGCAATTTCCCAAACAAAGTTTCTTTCATCAGGTAAGAATGCTACCCAGCAAACAACAGACATACATTTCTTCTTTCATTAGCCCTATTCTACCCCAACCATTATTGTCTACTCATTGCCTCTTTAAGATTCCATAGTATTTTCATCCATTCGCGTCATTCATTCTTTTTCTCCCATCTTAATGTTTTTAAATCACCCTGTATACATGGTTCAACTTTAGGCTTTCTTGACTTTCCAGTTCATGGTTGTTATGCTGTCTTCCAGGTGGTTGCAATTATTTAATAATGATATGGAATGTATTTTATTTTTCCAAATTCTCCATTGTTTAACTTCTGATGTGTAAGTAGGCAGCCCCATATAATTAAATTTTAAAAACCTCACAACAGGGAACCTGAACTAATTGTTTTGACATTTTCCATAATATCCAAACTTATGAAATGCTGTGCAAATTTATACCCAGAAAAGATATTAACTTGTTTTATGAGTTATTTTAGAAGCCAAAAGGGATATAATATAGAATAGGATGTGATTATCCTATTTTGGGGTCTATCAGTATTGTATTTTACATAGCACATGAAAAACATAAATAGAATATTACTTTATATAAAAATATTCTCTTTTGGTATTATTACAAAGACATTTCATTTAGATTAATAGTTCCCTAAACAGCCAAAGCAATACTAAGAAAGAAGAACAAAGTAGGAGGTATCACAGTTTCTAATTTCAAACAATACCATAAAGTTGTAGTAATCAAAACAAAACAGTACTGTCATAGAAACTGACACATAGAACAATGGAACAGAATCAAGAACCAATAAATAAAACTACAAGTTTATAGACAACTGGTATTTGGCAAGATAACTAAGAATACTCAGTGAGGAAAGAATAGTCTCTTTAATATACTATGTTGGAAAAAGCTGATAATCACAAAAAGAAATTTGAAATTAGATCCCTATCTTATATTATTCACAAAAATTAACCCTTAATGATTGTTGAATAGATTTCTAAAAGTGGGAATATTTTTTAATTAACCATTGAAAAATTTATAAATTAATGTGTTTTTTGTGTAGAAAATTATAATATAAAATCTAATATAGTAATATATCAGTAAATAATAGACAAGCATATTCTTATTATATTGGTAACATATAAGGCAAAATATTATATTATTGTGGTTTTTGTCATTTGTGAAAATTGTAGACTGGACAAGGATTAGAATACTAGTAGGAGGACAAATCATGATAAAATTAAAATTAATTAGCATTTTTACAGAATTCATAGAAACAAATTGTTAGTTGTTGACCTTACACAAATATCAGGTGAATTAAAAAAATAATAGCACTACTAAATTTGTAATTGAAGACATTAAACATGTAAAGATTATATTTTTATACTCTGTAAAATTAATTACAGGTCCATACATCATATTTAAATTTTAGATACATATTAAAACTGTGACATTTCATGTATTCATATTTAATCTTAGCCATTTCTTTTAATAAAAAGTTCTTATTTATTTTGAATATGTATATCATAGATTATTTAATAGAAAAGTATTTTCTAGTTCAGAGCTAATTATTTTCAATGCATTTCAACATAACATAGCCTCTGCATGTGGAATAAACTGAAGGAAATGAGAAAGAAACTACTGGCTATATGCTATGTACTACAGGATATTTTTTCCAAAAAAATATAATTCAGAATTATCATTATCAATTTATTGTTTTATTTGACATTTTTAATACTATTTTTTTCTGTAAACATTACTAGATTTTTACTTTCAGTGATAACACTATTTAAATGAAATCATTTAAACTTAATATTGGAAGCTATCAACGGCTCATCCCCACAAAAACAAAGCAAAGCAAAATCATCTTCTATAACAACAAAAAGAAGTTATCAGTATTGACATGCTTAAAAGTTAACTCCAAATACAACTGGAAAAAAAAAAGAAGAAATAAACACAGATACATAAGTAGCTTAGAGCTCTGTCATGATTTTCACATATATAAAATTCATATATAGGTATATGAAGATGGTCACTACCCAGTTTTTATGCTTTGACTCAGTTTAACAAAATGCCCAAAGTTCTGTAGCCTATATATGAGAGAGATGAGTCTCAGATATCAAGGACTAAAGAAGAAAGACTATTACATTTGTTTATATCAATTTGAAAATCATTAGATCAATGTCTTCTGAGAGATATATAACTTTCTGAAATATAAAATTTTATTTTTGCCAGTTCTCATATGGAAACATCTCCATAAGTAAGTGTTCATATATACTTATAACAAGATTTCTTGTTTTTAAAAAATCTTCAAATTATCTCTTTTTTAAATACACATACTGATTCAATATAGCCATTAAATTTGTGAAGGAATATACACTACTCTTAACTGCATATTGCAAAATGATCTTTGACATCTCATGTCATCCAAAATATTATATAGTATTTATCAAAATCTCTTTTCACTGATAATATTAGTTATAAATATTGTTTTTGTATTATTCAAATTTAACAATGTTTAAAAACCTTCAGGCCAATTTTCTATGGTAGTGTCTTAGATAATTATGAACTGATATCATTGCCTATAGCTATTTCTTTAATGTGCTGTTTGCATAGACACAGAAAAATTTTATTATTTATAGCCAGTTTCCTCAATATATTTATTTTATGTCTGTCATCAAATACGAAATTTTGATTACCATAATTTCTGTTGAGGGACAATGTATTATTTATCAAATCCCTATTTCTGTGTATTACCAACAGCGGACAGCCAGTGGCTTCTCTGTATATTTTACAATTTTAGTGTGATTTGGTGACTGATGTCTGTTTTCAAAGATACACATTACTTAGTATAATAATTGATAAGATGGAAAATACTTGCCAATGCCTAATGACTGAGAAAAGTACAAATATTGCGTTAGTAGGTATTCCTTCAAAGACGTCTGCAGTGTAATTTGATATAGAATGAAGATATGTGATCAGTGTTAGTGCTGTAATTTTTAAAAAATATATAATAAAAGGCTGCAGTGAAGATGCTGATATCTAGTAATTAGCAACTTCATTCTGTATCTATTCATAAGCCATCTTTCACAAATGGAAGCTACAGAACTCTTGGAAATTGAGATGCCTACACTTAATTTTAGGGAGGGAAAGGAAGCTGCTGAGATGCCCATAGTTAATCTTAACGGGTGAAACTAGTGATGCTAATTTACATTTATATGAATTACATGCTTTCAGGATAAACTTCTCAAATTGTGTTATTTGGATAGAGCATTGTGAACTTCGATATCTAGACACATTTTCAAAACTTAAAAGAAAACCCTAGTAATGGTTAAAGTAGTTATTATGAAGCTTCATGTTTCTAGAATGTATCATTATAAAGAAAAATTTACTGAAAACTTTGAAATAGAGACGTTTATATCAAAAAAACTGAATTAGAGTTCTAGCCTATCTCATTACAAAATAGTTTCAGTATGTATTAATTTATCTTCAGTGTTACTGTTTAGCCTTGGATATTTAGTTAATATGTCTGAGCCTTTATTTACTCACCAGTAGGACAGACAAGTGGCATATCATTCTCTTCACGAACTGCAGCACATGTGGTAGACACAAAGTAAATGAACATAGAGCAAGTGTAAGTGTTTATAAATTATGGAGCAAAACAAAAAAAATGCTATTGCACTAGTTACATACATACAGGTGCTGGAGTTGGTATAGAGAATATTCTACTACTGTTCTTGAGCTAAGATTCATCAACAGTATTTAGCTGAAATTAAAGAATTCCCTACCACAAAGGCCCAGAGAACCCTTCTAGTCTACATCTTTTCAAGATATAAGCCCAAGACATACTCACTCAGTCTTATTTCAACAGTAGTAATGGAGATGTTTATTTATATTACTTGGGGACTTTAAAACATCAATCTTATTTTAGACACCTAGAAGTGACATAATTATTTCTAAATACC
>PVJD01004561.1:0-25969 GCA_004026545.1 Mormoops blainvillei
CCCTGTGTGCCACTGGTGCCTTTCAAGCTTCTACCTCGGTGCTGGAGCTCAGAGGAACTGAGTCTGAGTAGGTGAGTCTGTGTGTGTGGGTTCTTTAAGAGGAACTGCGTGGAGCTCCAGCACTCAGTTCCACCGACTCAACCCCCACTGTTTTTTGCAGCGAGAAGTTGTGGGGACTTACCTTCCTGGCACTGGAACCCCGGGCTGGGGGTTCTGGTGTGGGACTGGGACTCCTGGCTCCTCAGATATCCCTCCCGAAGTTTTATCCACCACACCTGGGTGAGGGACCATCCCGATTCCCGTCTGCACCCCTTCTACCAGTCTGGATGGATGTGGTTTCTTTAATTCCATAATTGTCAGGCTTCCATTCATCTCGATTTCTGATGGTTCTGAGTGATGGCTGTTCTATATTTTAGTTGTAGTTTCGATGTGGTTGTGCAAAGAGACGAGCCCTGTCTGACTTCACTGCCATTTTGACCGGATGTCCCTTTTCATCTGTTTTTAACAGGTTTTTATTTGGTTAGAAACCAAGTTCTAAGCCACAGTTCTAAGTTAAAAAATGAGTTCTAAGACATCGGCCCTGGAAAATGTGCCTAGGCACTTTACTGTTTCCCATCATAAGGGTAACTATGAAGACGGAAGCATATGATTCCCGCCCTGTAAACTTGCTGGGTTTTGCTGTTAAGACAGGATATGTCTAGCAAGAAAGAGAAGTACCATAAGCAGTATTTCTGACAGCAGAACTGTAGGAATAGGGAGATAGTTGGGGACTTCTACTTTCGTTCTACCTTTCATCTCTATTTCATTACATTTATGAATGTGTTCTATGTGCCCCTTCGTCCCATTTCCCATCTGGTAGCAGTAATTACTGGTGGGCTAAACCTCCCAGCTGTGAGGCCAGCTATATTCTTGATTATCTCTGCAGCCTGGCTTCCACTTCTACCCCTCCATAACAGTGTTCTTGCTGCTGTTCATCAGCTACATGCTTATACTTGTTTGTTTTTCTGGTGAAGCATCAGGGTTCCAAAAATACCACCAAGTCTAAAACTATTTCACTGTTTAATATATCTTTTGTCTGCAGCTTAGTTGATAGCATGACAGTTGATGGCATGCCACAAATATATGTTTAAATAGTGCATAATTCAACAGATGGATGTGACAACAGATGTGCCCATCCAGGTGATTCTCCCTATAGCTGCCACACAGCGGATAGAGGGAGACCAGTAACTGAGTGTATAGCAGATTGTTCCAGATATTATCTGGTTTTTGGCTAGCTCATTCTTGGTGATTATAGTTTGACTTATTTTGCTGCTATTCAGGTTTCGTGGCTTTATTTTGCTACTTTTTTGATACATGTGAGCAATGTGTCTTCCATTTAGGGATGTTTAAATTTCAAGACATGAAGAAAGATTATAGTACAGTTTTAGTAATTCCCAGTGATCATCACCAAATAATATTTTCTGGGAGTCCCAGTTGTATAAATCTCATCTTCTTTAAGTGCACATATAGTATACCACACCCTCTATCAAAACATGGTAATGGCGGCTAGCTCACTTTAAAGATTACTCAAGGAAGGAAGAAAACTACCTATCCACTATTACTATGCAGTATTTAAAACACACAGACCAATACATCTTAGCACACGACAATCTTTGCGAAGATACTCTGTTATGGTAACTAAATATCGTCTTTTCCAGGAATGTAGCAGTCAATTAGCTTGTTGTTCCTTGCAAAACTGTTGTTAAATAAATTTGTAGCTGGTTATGTCACTTAGCCAGAAAAATGGTACTAGAGTTGAGTCAGCTTTAGCCCTATGTGGCCCATCTTTCCTAACTTATGGTTAGCCATGTGTTTATCCCAGATGAGGTAGGAAGTATGATTGGATACAAGTGCATTCCTGGAAAAAATACCAAAATCATATACTATTAAAAATATAAATAAATTATTGCCCCCCCAGTATGGATTGCATTTTTATACCTATAGCAAGAACCTGTCATTTTTTTTCCAGATCACATAAATAATAGTTTGTGGTAGCAATGAGAAAGATTGTGGGAGGGGGAAAGAAGATTTGATCACTAAGGGATATATAGGGGGACTTTCAGGTGTACTATGTTTTATTTCTTAAGTTATGACTATGATTATGATAGTGTTCATGTTATTGTTCTTCTGGAAAATGGAAATGGTTTATAGACTTTTCTGTATCTGTAATGTGTCTCACTATATTTGTATGTTTAGTGTATAAAAGTGTGGAAAATGACCACAAAGCAAAAATGTTATTTGTATTCTGGCTACTAAGAGATAATTACTTTTCTTTTTTGGCATGTATCCTCTCAGTATTTTGGGAGACTCATATAGTATTCTATCCACTCCCATGGCTTCAGATTTCAGTAATATGTACACATGTATGCGTATGTAAGTGTATCTGAACCTGATGTTCTGATTTATTATGTTGTAATATTTTGGCATAAGATTGCAAGATTCTGTATAATTGATTTTAATAGCTATATAGAGTGCCATGGCTTTGATATATTATTGTTCACCTAATCTTTTATCATTTGACATTTAAATTTTTCCTAATATTTAAATATTATAAATAACATGTTCACTTTCTGCTATTTAAATTAAATGGGATCAGTTAAACTCTTTAGTATGTAAACATTTCATAAAATGTAAATAAAAATTTTTATGGCAAAATACACATAACATAAAATTTAATATCTTAACCTTTTTTTAAAGTACATAGTTCAGTGGTATTAAGTCCATTCACATTGTTCCACAGCCATCACCACCATCCATCTCCAGATCTCTCTTCACCTTGTAACACAGAAACTCTGTATCCATTAAAAAATAACTCCCTGTTCACCTTCTGCCCCTGCTCCTAGAAACCAAATTCTCCTTTCTGTCTGTATGAGTTTGTCTACTTTAGGTATTTCATGTTAGTGGAATCATATACTATTTGGCTTATTTTCCCTGGCCTTAAAGTCCTCAAGGTTCATCCATGTTGCATCATGGAATAGAATTTCCTTTCCTTTTTAAAAATTACAATTGACGTGCAATGTATTAGTTTCAGGTGTACAACATAGTGGTTAGACATTTTTATTTGTTATGAGGTGTTTACCCCAATAAGTACCCATCTGGATACCACACCATAAGATGTAAATTTTGTTGGACAAGATAAGGAAAAATTTTCCTTTGTTTCCTTTTAGAAAGTATAGGTATATGTAGTGCGTTGTATGTAGGTAGGAAATGGCTCTACCATCTTTATACTCTTGTTGGATATGAAGTTATTTTATTCATCCACTTATTGAATATTTATTGAATGCCATTTGTATGCCAGGTGCTTTGTTCACATCTGAGGATACTGAGATGAAGACTTGGTTTTTCCTTTGATGGTTGGGTTATATAATGAGCGGTAGGGCTTGGGTGTTGTCAATCCATAGACTTTGAGTTTATGGATCCAGCATTTCTACTTGGATGACTTCACTATGATTTATATTATTACATAGGTAATTTAGGAGCTTATATACCAGAATGGCTACTACTTTATCCTCTTTCCATAAATCCCCCATCTCCCAACTCTTTCTTTTTTCTTAATCCTCACCTGAGAATATATTTTTATTGATTTAAGAGAGAGAGGAAGAGAGAGAGAGAGAGACAAACATATTGATCGATAGATGAGAGAGAAACATCAATGGATTGCCTCCTGTTCATATCCCAGTGGATTGAACCTGCAACCTAGGTATGTGCCCTGACAAGGGATCAAAACTGCAACTTTCTGGTGTATGGGATGATTCTCCAAACAACGCTGCCATGTGGCCAGCACCCAAACTCTATGTTTTTAAGGTTGAATTTACAGATGAATCCTGGAATTCAGAGCTTGATGGGCAAGATCCAAAGAGTACAGAAAGTGGAAATGCCTTTTCAGGCAGAGAGTGAGCATGACTGAAGATGGCTATCTTCCTTAACTCCTCTTTGGTATTACTAAGCTACTTTCCCGCTCTAAAATTCTGTGATTCTCTGATATTTGGGTTCTGGAGATCCTAATACTGAACCTTTTCTGAAACATTATATAAGCAGTTATAGTAGGAGAAAAAATAAGATTCCTTTTTTTGAGTTACCAGCTGAACGTCAGAGAATAAATACAGATTTAAGAATGAAAGAACAGAGGAGAAGTGTACATTTGCTCATCCCAGTAGTTTTAGGATTACTCTTTAGAGAGATATATCTGTGGCCTGAGGCTTCAAGTTACAAATATTTTGGCGTACAACAATCTGTGTGGCCCCAGGAACATCTGGCATCATTCCCAAACAAACATGGTGGCCCTAAGTTATTTAGCTAGGAGAATATAAAAAGGAAAAGTTTGTAGACAGGTGTGTCCTTCCTCTGTTAAACTCGAGAGCGTAATTAATTAAGCAAAGTGGGAGTCTATGTCTGACTTATTTTACTTGTATTTCAGTTTTACCGTCTTCTGTGTGGATCCCAGCATCCATTAGCTTTGACAGATCATTCAAGAAATCTGTTTTTTTCCCTTGTGGAATGTGATACTAATGCTTGTCCCTATTTGACCAGGGTATTAATGATCCAATAGGAAAGCACAGATGAAAGCAGTCACTATAAGGTGATAATTTGGTATTAAAAAAGTAACGAAGAGGGAGTATCTCTTTGGCCACCATGCATGTGTGTGCATGCATGCCTGCCACCTTGGATTTGGCAGCCTGATGTACAACTGTGTTAAGTTTGAGATGGATTTCAGGATTTTGACTGATGATGATGAATGATAGGGCGATGAAGAGATTAAAAGTTTGAAGAATGCTACTGATCGTTTAGGACAGCTAGATTTATCCCCTTCCTTTAAGGTTCATTTGGGTGGAGCAGCCATTTGTATAGGCAGTACTAGTTTTTAAGGTATTTTGTTCTGTTTTATGTCATTTTCAATGTCATTCAGAAAAAACTGAGTTGGCATACAAGAACATGCATAGTGCAACAGATTTATAATAAAATGAGGTCCTAGCCAGTGTGGCTCAGTTGGTTGGCGTGTCATCCCATAACTGAAGGGTTGCAGGTTCGATTCCTGGTCAGGGCACACACCTAGGTTGCAGGTTTGTTCCGTTCCCTGGTCCCGGCCTGCACTTTCGGGAGGCAGTCAATGCTTCTCTTTTGCATTAATGTTTCTCTCTCTCCTTTCTATCTTTCTAAGAAAAGCAATGAAACAATGTCTTTGGGTGAGGATAAACAACAATAATAATGAAAAAATTAAAAAAAATAAAATGAGGAAATTGGGACAAAGAAAACACGTGTAGAGAAAATACAGTAAAGCTAGGTTGAGGCTAATAGGCAAAAACACAGAGGATAGGGGCTTCTGTAATAGGTAGAGGGTAACTTACTTAACTCCACAGGGGACAGAACAAAGAGGGAAACATTTGTAACTTTTCCTGAGAAATTTCCTCTGTGGAGTGGATGAGGCCGTGAACTATACCTACACAACAGTGATTTATGAAATAATTGTTTTTATACTGTCTTTTAGTGAACAATTGATAACCCAGTGACAAGGCATGATTAGGGGAAAGAGTAACTGTAGGGGTCAAGATCATGTGTTCCATGCAGGCAGCTCTGAAGGGCTGATTTGAGCCAAGGATAACATTTAGAACATGTCAAGGAGTGGATAAGCTGCCTCTCCTCAGGCAGTCCCCAATAAATATTCTTTATTCCAGCTAGGAGCTGGCATCACTTCCTGACTGGTTTCCAGTGGTGTTATGGCACAGTTCAGTGGCCAAGAGACCCAGGAATGGAGATGTCTGTCCTATCATGAGAGTTAAGTATCTTCATAAGCTGTTGACATTTCCTTCTCTTTCTTGGTTCTGGCATGTGAATTGAAGTGGTTCTTTGTTGGACAGAGCAGCTAAAAAGCCAGTTGTGATTTTTGGGCTTTCACTATGCTGGAACCACTGGGAATTTGTGGACTGCTAGTAACTCATTTTATGTTGGTTATTACATGACCACTGAGTGCCTGTCACTTCACTTTGTAACTCCTGGTGTCCATCATGTTTCTAGAGTTTGTTCCTAGAATGAAATTGTTGCTTAATGCTTTCATTAGAGAATTCAACTTGAACCCTTTGCCTAATTTTCTGTTTTCCTGTTGTTACTAGCTCTAGATACTATAAAAAAATCTTGATAAGGACTGTGTGTTTTTAGAAATAGGGATTGTATTCTGTGCTTTAATGGGACACAGAAGGAGACTGTCTGGTTGAGGCAAGAGATTGTGGCACTAAAAGAGGAAATGGCAGGACTGTCCCTGGCACTTTCAGTAAGAAAAGAAAGAGAATGACAGGCCGGCTGTGGATTGTATGAGGTGGGACCCCCCAACACCCCAGAATTTATTTATAAAATATCGTGTATTTATTCTTCCATCTTTAAACTTCAGTCATCTTCAAAGTAGTCTCCATTTGATGCAGTACACCTATTGAGACATTTTTCCCGCTGCTCAAAACAGTTTTTGAAATGGTTGATTTTGATGCTTTCTAGTGCTTCTGCCATTTTTTGTTTCATCTCTTCCACCTTGGCAAAACTTTTTCCTTTGAGGATTTTTTTTTTCAATCTGGGGAAACAAAAAAAAAGTTGACTTGGGCAAGATTGGGTGAAGAGGGAGGATGGGCCACGGGGACCATGCTGTTTTTGAACACTCAGTGTAGTGTCGGCAGGTGCACTTGTAAACTATCCATCATGAAGTGGGCAAATGTGTTGGAAGAGTTCAAAAAGGTTCACTGAGGCTGAACACACCCACTCACAACAAGGCCAGCTGGTACACTGATACAGATGGGTTCCTAGAACACTTACCTAGTGAGATAAGCCTGTACTACAAGAGGCCCACCACTCCAGAAAATAATTCTGATTTTTTGGGTCCTCCTTTGTTTTGAAGGAAGCCCTGTTCCTCACCTGACTTTATATTCCCTAAACCTAGAGAGATGGGGTACCTGTGTGGCAGTCATTTGGGGTAGCTTCGACAGTCATGTATATTTAGGGTCCCAGTGGAGAGATAGAAGCCTGTTAAGCAACAATCATGGCTGTTCTGGCAGATTGCTTCCTACACTTACCGAGAACCAGCCCCGCCAATGTCCATGGACAAGTCTGTGTCCACATAAGTTGCTTGTGACATCTTAATTCTCATTAAGAATTTGGCCCTAGAATTGGGTCAGAATGAGGCTATGCTTGTGTTTCTGTTCATAGCCTGCATTTCTTAATAGGTGGAAAGGTTTTACTATAATGATAAGGTTAACTGCACCAGTTAATGTATACTAGGCTTTGATGTGGGTTAGTTACTCCAGAAGTCACATCAACTATTGACATCAGTTTTATATTCTAGCGTGTGTTCCTCAGGTAAAAAGGGATATGGACTGTTATGCCAAGAATGAGAATCTGATGTCAAAAACCTAGAAGCCTGAAGTCAGAAGGGTTTAGTGGTTTTGTTTTGTTTAGAGCATACTTTTCTTCCTACATGCTTTAAGTACAATACCAAAGTCAGTTCCTATTTTTCCTAAATATGAAAAGCTTTCAAACATTATGAACAGTTAATCTATACATTTGCCATCAGCAAAATTGGATCAGGAAGTCTTACTCCTATATTTTAAGTAGAGAACCAAAGGCGTATTAGAGAGTGACAGAGGTCACACATCATGTCTAGGACATGGCTGAGAAGAGTGCATTTTTGTTACCCTGACTCTTCTGATCCTGTACTTATTACTTAGGAAACTTTAGCATTTAATAGACAAAAAGCAGTTTCATGAGTCATTCCTGGAATAGGCAAATGGACCAGATATTTTCCAAATACCTTTTGTGGAGTTCATGTGTCTTCTGTTCTGGCTGCTTCTGTGGAGAGGCAGAGTAGCATGGTGGTTAAGATTATGGGTTCTGAAGACTGACTGCCTCACTCTGGGTACTGGTCTAACATGACATCTGTGCTGTATGACCTTAACTTCTCTGTGCTCAATGACCTTATCTGTGAAATGGGGTGATTTGAATTCCCACCATATGAATGAAGCCACATACCTGTATTATTTAGAGCGGTGCCTGGCACATTGTTTACACTCAAAATATGTTGGCTGTTGTTATTTTAACTTTACTCATTATTATTAGAAGTATCTTGCCTGAGAATTTATCAGAGGGCCATGAGATAGGCAGGTAGATAGGGGATAAGGGCTGAGAATCTAGTCACTTAATTTTTATTGAGCAAAAGGAGACCAAGTAACTGTGGAGGGGGGAGGGCATAATGAAGTCAGGTACTTAGTTATGTGGTGGGGGTGAGCTGTTTTATCTGAGTGCTGATGTAGCCCATGTGCTTGATCACAGGTGAGATGGCTTGTGGTGAGGCTGAGGGGAGAAAGAGTGGGCATCAGGACACAGGGTGTTGGTGGAGACAGACTCTGATGATATTGCGGAACATCCTATACATTTGGGCTCTGGCATATTTTTGTGGTTGATTTAGTTATTGTTAGTCTCGATGTTTTTAACCCTGTCCTGTGACTGACATTTGGCAATGGCGTGGGACTTTAATGGAGGAGAAAGTTTGTGACCACAGTTTGCTCTTGATAATGCTTTCGCTTTTGCAACAAGACCAGAGGAAGACAGTCCTTACTTCTCTGTTTGGGGACCCTTACCAGATCTAATAAGGAATCTCTGGTAGCACTAATCCCTTTTAAGTTTCCCAAGTGCGGAAATCTGACCATTTTTTATGTGGCCTACTTTCTGGATGAGAAGCCAGCTTTGATGTTAGAACTTTTTAGAATTGCATATAATTTATAATTTGAATTTTGATATTTGTTTTTGTTGTTGCTTGTTTAAAAAAAATAAAGAAAAAAGAAAATAAGTGAAAGAAAACCTTTTAACCATTTTTGTCTGCCCCTAACTAAAACTAGACAAACTTCTCAAGACTTATAGTAGATTTGTCTAGTCCAGTGATTTTCAGGTGGTGTGCCACAGAATTTTTAAAGTATCCAGTACCTGACTGTTTAGTAATGGGCACTGACCTCTTTTCCCTTAGACTGTCAAGTAAAAAAAATGACAGCAGGCAACACAATAACCATCTGGTGTGAATGAATCAACATTATACCTATTCTTTTTGTCAGATTGTCCAAAAATATATTTTTTGGTGTGCTGCAGAACTTTAATAATTAGTTTACATGTGCCATGAGATGAAAAAGGTTGAAAATTGCTGATCTAGACACTTCTGTCTTTCTGGGACCCTGATTTTCTCCTTCCAGCAGAATCCTGTACTTTGATCATTTCCTAGGGCAGTTTTTTTGGTTGAGGTTTTGACTCTTATACCCAAAGCCACATGATGTGTTTATTTTTATGTGTATATGTTCACATTTCAGAGGATCGATATTATTGTGGCAGATCTCTAAGAGAGTTTGAGGAGTAAATTTTTATAGTTTTTATTTTATATTTTTGCAGACCATTTCTTTGTCTGGGGAAGGTATATTGGTGAGCTGGAGGTAGATAGGAAGGCTGAAAGGGAGGCCAAAACCTTCTTACCTAAGAAGTTGAGTCAGTAACTCCTAAATTTAGGGTTGTAGTGTTCAGAAATATTTCCAGTTATTCTGAAGGATGCCATAACAGTCTAAAAATAAGAAATTATTTGCAGCCACATCAATGTCTAATATACTTTATAGCATATTAGAAGGGAAGTGAAGCCTAGGGAAATTAAAGAAACCAGCTGTTACAGTCTTAAGTATGGCCCTGGCATTATCCAGGGTGGTTTTTATAGAAATCTAAACCCATGTCCTGGGATGTTAGCATCCCTGGAAAACTCCCTGCCCTCCCTTGAGATCTCTTTCCTCTAATTCTGTATGCATTTAGAGAGTTGCTGAAGTAAGGCCATTTTCTGGTCTCCTCTTTTGAAAATGTAGCTGTTTCTAGAACTGACCACACTCTAAACTGAGTCCTGGTCCTCCTCTTGTAATTTTTTAGGCCATAATCTGGATGAAGATACAAAGATTGAGGTCTTACACTTAATTGAAGTAAGTTATGTCAAGATTTCTTTTAAGTCTTACAATTGGTAAGACCCTTTTGTGTCCGTGTAGCCATCAACCATGTTGTGGGGAAAAGCTAAAAATGAAGAATGGTTTCTTTCATTATTCTGTGAGAATCTTATTTCTCCTTTTAATGGAATTTTCACTGGACTTTTTCTTTTTTAAACTCAGTTCTTACCCATGAAACTTAACCTTTTCTACTGTGCTATACGGCAGCAGTTTTTTACTTGGATATGGAAAGGAAGTCCATTGGTTTTCATGTGTTGATGCTTTTCAAGAACACATCACTTTTTACCATCCATTTCAATACTGAAAAACATCACAGTGGACAGTTTTGGTTCCTGTTTATGGAGCTTCCTTGAGAATTATCAGCTGATAGAAAATTCCCTTAGAGAGGCAGAAAATCTGGTCTATTTTGACATCTTATTCAATGGAACTTTTTGCATATAAGGGCTTCTGAAGATGTATAGGCTGTAAGAGCTGGAAAAGTTCAGAAAGCTCCTCAGTACCACTGTACCTTTATAATGAAGCTCAGAAAAGTGCGTTACTTTGCCTGATGTAGATTTAGTGGTCCCCTACTGGTTTCTGTGCTGCCCATCACTCATCTTTGAATAACAGTGATAACTGGTATTTACAACAATGCATCCGAGACCCAACTTTTCCAGTCTTTTGAATCTTCTAAGGAAAGTTAGATTGAATTATTAAAATTCATGCCGAGTATCTTTTGTTATATTATGATTGTTTGCAAATTTATTGTGTGCTAATATACACCCAGAGTGCTTAACTTAGAAAACTCAGCATTAACCCAGCCTTTGCCAAGTAGTAGTGAAAGTCTTACTTTATAAAGATGTAGAAAGAAAAAGTTGTCTATTTGAAGAGTCCAGAAAACAGGTGGTATTTTGTCCTCACCAAGAGGCTTATCATGGTTAGGGAAATGGTAATGCTCAGTAGCTGATCTGATCTATAATTTTGAGTTTTGTTTTCAAAAGCACCAATTTTTATTTTGGTACTTTTCAGATATTCTTATAGCCTTCCTGGGGAGATTTATTTTTTTGGAGACATGGCTTACATTGTTGACTCCTCTAGATTAAATGTACTAGGCCATCTGTTGTTAATTTTGTAGTTGTATTAAATTCCATTCATTGCCTGGGTTGTGAGCACCAAAAGCAAACTTAGACAGAAGCAGGATCATTTGCAAGTCATGTCACTTTGAGCCTGAATGGTGGTTTTTATAAGTGTACTTTTCAAATGGGCTGAGATTCTATGCTGAGTTTTGGGATCAGTAATTTAAACTTGGGGATCTTTGCCAGTTCTCTGGGAAAGCCGTTTCTGAGATCCTGGGCAGTTGTTATTTCAAAGCAAGCTCTTGGGGTGAGGCTGGCAGTGGTATTGATAAATTGCTCTTAAGATACTTGGAACTGAAAGACAGTGCTTTTGTAATATTCTTCCAAGTTCCCAGGCTGACCTGTGAAATCTGGAAGAGCTAATCGGAAAGGCCAGCATTCTTCGGTGCAGGCACAGGAATAGCTTGTCCCCTCCTTGATCCTCGTGCAGGTGTTTCTTGGAGGAAGCCAGGTCTGTAGGTCTCAGGGGCCAGAGAGGAGACATAGAGAGCAGTAGAACTAGCATTTTTAGTCTCTCCTGAGGCTACACAGATAGTTTCAAGAGGAACCAAAATTATCTGTAAGCAGTCCCTAGCTTACAGTGTTGTTGATGGGACCACTCTGTGCAAGAGCACAATTTGTATTTAATTTGAGTGTCAGCGTCAAGTTGCCATTTTTCAAATAATTTTATGGGAAGTGGTGGTTTCTCTGATAAGATTTCCATTGCAAGTTGAACAAAAAAGATGATGAAATGGGGTTATTACCTAACCAAATTGCCTCTTGTACAGAGAAGCTGAACTGGTGCTTTGCCTATAGTTGGCCTGAAGTTTTCAGAAACTCAATTACTGCCTTTATAAGGCTGTGCCTGGGGTTGTATTTCCAGTCTCTCTCAACTTTTGTTCCTGTGGAAGGGCGGAAGTGGAGTTGTGACAGATATATTGCCAGATAGCACACAATAGCACACAAAATGAGAAAGACGTGGCATGAACCATTCAGAGACAGATTTACGTACTGTGCTGCCCTCAAACCATAGATCCATCTATTTCAAAGAAACAACCTGCCCACTGTATTATATTTCAAATGGGGATACAGCTTAGAAGAGAGATGCTGACTCCTGTTTAGCTTTTACCAATAATGCTACACATTTTCCATAGTCAGTTCTATTTTTGTGGGGATGGGAAAGTTTGTTTGACAAAGAACTGCCTGTGTCTGGATGAGAAGTGGAAGAAGGGAGCTATCAGGGGAGAGAGTTTGGCCAAGCTTTCACCTTAGCAAAGTGTATGTGTCCAGATTCTGCCGGTTTTGTCACTGTCCAGCCGGTATTAGGCATTGAAGGTATTACACCTAAGCTAGAGAGATTGTAATTGGCCCCAGGTCAACATGTTTGACATTCATAGCTTCTTTTTGGTTTTCTCCATAGGCCTGTTTCCTGGAAATGTGGCAGAGTCTACACATGTTTGTTTCTTTCATTGATGCCACATGGGAAATAGAATTGCATAGTGGTAAATAGCGGGAGTTCCAGAGCCTATCCACCAACATTCACATCCAGGCTTACTTTTGTCATAACTACAGGACCTCTGTGTCTCAGTTACCTTACCAGCAAAATGGGTATCTTACCTTTTATGGTAGTTTTGAGAATTTAATTTAGTTAACACATGTATGAGGCACTTATATGTAAATGTTCAGTAGTCTTAGCTATTACATTTTTGAAATGTATTTTGATTTCATGGAACACGAGTTGGTGTGTGTGTGGTAGATTGTTCTGCAAACATTTCACATGTAAAAAAAAATAATTCTTCTTGCATTAAAATGCACTTTTCAGATTGGTAGTTTTAAGGAGTGAAAAAATATTTTTGGGAATGGTCCAAACTTGGAAGAAATCAAGAAAAGAGAGGACAGTGCGTATACAGTTCTGCACTTCTCCATGGTAGACTTGTAAAATATGTAATTATATATCAATTGTCAGTAATCATTTATTCCAGGGAGAGAAGTAAATGTTAGTTATATACATTCTCTCCTATGAGATATTTTTATTTTATTTTATTTTATTTTATTTTATTTTATTTTATTTTATTATTATTTCATTTCATTTTTTTAACTGGATGAAATGGTTAAGTATTACCTTAGTTGGGTAATTTTCAGATAAGAGAAATTTTTTTAACACTCAAAGACTCTTAGATGAAATCAGTTACTTTTTCTTGATTAAACTAGTTTTAGTTTTTTACACAGAACATTGTGTATTTTTTAATGTAGATCTTCATTTTTTGTGTTTTTGAATATTATTGATTTTTTTTTTGTTATATTGGAAAAATATAATTGCGTGTGTGTGTTATTCTTGGAGTGAAGTGAGTTCAGGCACACTGCCTTATACTAAGGAGAAATCCCTTAGTAGTTCTTCAGAAGAAACTCTTTGGTTCAAGTCATTCATTGACTCATTTGTAAATACTCATTTTGCTGGATCATAGGTAGGGGATCTTCAGAGTTGTCATAGTATTTTGACAAATGTACTGATTCAGTATGAGTTCAAATAAAGTCTGGTATGAATTTACTTTAAACAGCTACTTAATATGACTAATCCCAGGTCTATTTTTTGTAATACTTTCTTTACTGAAGTTTTTTTTTTGTTGTGGTAAAAAAATCACATTTTCATTTTAATCATTTTAAGTGTACAGTTCAGTTTCAGTAATGTTAAGTGTGGTCATATTGCTGTGAAATAAATTTCCAGAACTTTTTCATCTTGCCATTCTGAAACCCTATACCAGCGATTTCTAACCAGTGTGCCACAAGAGTTTTTAAAACGTGTAATACCTGACTATTTAGTGAGGGGCACTGACCTGTTTTCCCTTAGATGGTTAAGTAAAACAGTGACAACGGCCATCACAACAGCAACCTTCTGGTGTGAATGGATTAACATTACACCCCTTTTTTTTTTGTTTGTAAGATTTGCCACAAGTATAGTTTTTGCTGTGCTGCAGAATTTTTGTAATTAGTTTATGTGTGGCATGAGATGAAAAAGGCTGAAAGTTGCTGCTCTGTACCCATTAAACAACAACTCCCTCTTTTGCCCTCCCCTTAGCCCCTTTTAGCCCTATAGTATTTTATATTTCTATGATTTTGACTATGTAGTCTTTGTCATTTTGTGATTGGCTTATTCCACTTAGCATAATGTCCTCTACATTCATCCATGTTGTAGCATGTGACAGTATTTTCTTCCATTTTAAGGCCAATCTCCCATTGTATGTGTATGCCACATTTTGTTTACCCATTCATCCTTAGATGGATGTTTGGGTTGCTTTTACCTTACGGCTGTTGTGAGTAGCTCTGCTAATGAATGCGGGTGTGCAAATACCTCTTTGAGTTCATGTTTTCAGTTCTTTTTGGATATGTACCCAGAAGTGGGGTTGCTGGATCATATAGCACATTTGTTTATATTTTTTTGAGGAACCTCCATTCTGTGATTGCACCATTTCACAATCCCACCAATAGTGCACAAGTAGTCCCCAGGTCTGTTTTTTAAATACTCTTATCCAAAAGTGACACAGTGGTTCCATAGAGAACAGGGCATCTGTGAATGTTCGGATGCCCTCTTTTGAGCTTGATCAGGCCTTTGGAATCAACCTCATCAGTACTGGTTAATCATCTTTGTTAAGGTCGTATTGCTAGGCCAAGGCTTATAAATTGGCACTGAATTATGCACAGAATGTTGGCCTGGGTGTTCGGAGACTTGGGCTGCAGTTGCTGTGAGTGAACTTAGGCAAATCACCTCAGTGCTTTGCTCCCCACCCTAGTCATCTTTAAAATATGGAGGTTGTACATTTCCCTTATCTTATTCCAGGATCCTGTTGTCCATTCCAAGCATCTAGAAAAGATATTGTGTATACCTTGGTGTAATTATTTGATAAATCAGATCTCTCTTAGCACCAATTTAGGTTCCCTTCTTTTCTTTGTTAAACAGCTTCTGTTTCTTACTCTTTTACTGCCCCAAATACTAAGTGATGAGGTGGGAGACTTGTGGTTAAGAATTCTGTGACTGAGTCAGAAAGCCCGAGTTCAAATCCTAACTCTTCCATTTACTAGATCTGTGTGTCCTTGGACAATTTAATGAACCACCATGACTCAGTTTCTCCATCTGTGAAATAATAGATAGGGAGATAATAGTACTTACTCTGGTTTTTGTGAGGTTTAGATGAGTTAATGCATGTAAGATGCTTTGCATGGTACCTTGCATATCATAAGCACTCAATAAGCCTAAACTCTAACTGATTATCTTGCAATATCCTAGTTATGATAGGAGTAAATGAGTGAAGTCATCTTCCATTAGAACTCCACATTTGGATAACTTTATTCTTCCTGAGGATATTGTTTCTTTACAGTGTACTTATTTAGGTGGGGAGGATACACTTATTGTACAGGTAGAAAAATGGAACAGCAGAGATTATGGTTTATATGTATGGTATTAAAACTTCAGTCTCATCATTGGAGCCCATTTCTTCCTTGCCTGTAACATTGTCCCAAATTTAATGACTATAAGGCCTCATGAGAATGAGTTTTAATGTTAGGATCTGGTGAGGACTCTTCCTTTCTTCTTTGTTCTTTTATTAGCAGTCTGCTTTCCAAGTTGACATGAGTTAGGGTCATTTTGGTTTCTCTGCAGACCTCAGATGGTCTAGCTGCTCAATCCTGGTGGTTGGGAAAACACTGGGTGTTTATACCCTATTAAAAATATAACTTAGTACCAATACTAGCTTTTTTAGTACTGATTTAGCACACCACTTCAGAAATCTGATTTACATATTTAAAACAGCCAGCCTTTAAAGGTGGGTAGATCATGCTTATGTCTGCTGTAGGTAGCAGCAGTGTTGTAATTATTCAGCCATTGCAGTTTCTGTTAATCAGTACAGAGGTGGAGAGGGGACAACCTACCCAGAGACCACAAAGCGTCTCCTTGAAGAGTCCTCAAGTCCTGCTCAACAGATTATAGTGGACATGCTGGAACCTCCCTAGGTCTGTATTCCCAATTATAAAATGAAGGGCCTGCATCAGGGGATATTCAAAGACCTTTCAAGTTGTAAGAGTCAGGCATCTTGAGACTGGAAATAGCCCCATAGGTTCTTATGGCATGATGAAGACTCTCCTTGAGGGGGAAATATTTTAACTGTGTGTCTTGAGGAGAAGGAGGCATGAGGAGTTGATTGGAAGAGCATCTGGAGAAAGGAGAGACCAGCGAGGATCTCATTTATAGCTACATTATCCCCTCTAGAGTGCTTAAGGGGCAGTTGTACCCTGGGGCAAGGGCAAGTTCTGCTCAAGGGCAAGTGGCAGCTCCATCAGTTCAAAGGAGCCTTCTCTGGTGACTCTACTGTGGCCCCTCCATAGAACCAAGGCTTGCTGCCCTGGTTTATAGCTTCGATAGAGGAATCGACAGATCTATGCCCCTTTTTGGTTTTTTTTGCTTGCACTGACTTCACACCCTGTTGGTGTTTATGTTTTTTGATGAATGATTAATTAGAAAAATAATCATTTGTAAATTATGAGTGAACCAGACATTTGGCCCTGCCTGTGGGGAAATGGAGCCTCTGAGCTGGGTGTAGCTTGCAGCCAGTACATCAGAGCAGCAGTATTCCCAGACCGGAGATGAATTTACATGAAGTTCCTTTTCAGCATGTTAATGACTGTTACAGCCAAGTAACTAGTGAACAATAATAGCAAATGGAAAGACTAAATATTTAATGCCTCTATATCATTTTTAGCTTTCTGCAAAATATGCATTTTGATTTAGGAGGGAATTGAGGGAATCTTGGACATTCCAGGCAGTGTTAGCTTGTTTGAGTTACATTCTTCATTTCCTTTTCATTCTTTGTCCTTAATTGAATTAAAAAGATAAAGTGAGTTGTTGCTGAGGTGGATTTCACTAGGGAGGTGATTTTTCTGTAAGTTTTAGGTCACGAGATGCTTCTTTCCTGGCAGTTTGAATCTATATGTCCGGTCAGCATCATTGATTAAATGCCTGATGTGTAAAGCGGCCTGCACTGTCTCTCTCTAGTTATGGCTTTCATCATATTACTTTCCTGCTTTGAAACTTCAGTGACTCCTCGGTGGTTCTAGGATGAAAGCTGGATTTCAACAGCCTAGTTTTTAAGGACCTCAATGCTGTGACCCCGTCCTGCATTCCAGTCCTGCTCCCTTAAGCAACTCCATTGTGGACCCTTCCCTTATTCTAGAGTAGTTAATTCCATGTCCCTATAGCATACCAGAGGCTTTCTCACCTCTGCATCTCTATTATACCCTCTTAAATTATTCTGTGGCATGAAATAACCGTGTCTTTTTCTCTGCCTCTCTAAAGCCTACCCTTTCTCTAAAACCCAGTTTTGGTTGTTTCTCTGACTGGATAGGAACCTGCTCATTTTGAAATATAGAGACAATTAAAGCAGGTCACAGTTTTCTGTTCTCTCTATTGCTACCTTTTTACCGTAGGGAATTCATTTTTCCCCACTTTCCCCCCACTTCCTGCTTGGCTATCTTATAATTCCAGACAAACTAAGCTGTTTGTTCAGGTGGGCAATTTGTTGACTACAGAAATTTCTGAGGATCAGAACTGAGTTTAGTAGGGAAACCAGGCTTAAGGATGGTGCCATGTTTTCTGAGATCAGATGGTTTTGACACAAGTTTTTAACTGGACACTGACTTCACAAACTGATAACATTCATAGAAAGTCTTGCTTCAGTCTGTGGCTGCAGTGGTAGTAGTAAGGAAGTTAGAGAAAGGTTCCAGACCTTTTTACTCTGTTGTTGAAATTGTCTTGGAGTGTTGAGTTCAGACCCAGGTAAAAGGATAAAATTCAGAGAAAATGATCAGGATACCGAGGTGGACCTGAAAACCTGAAGGCTGAGTGGGCAGAAGAGAACAAGGGAGGCTGTGTCCTCTGTGTTTAAGTATTCAGGAGGCTGTCTTCAGGAAGAGAGAGAGATTAAATTTCATGTTTGGAACTATGAAGTGAAAACAAAGACTGCTGAAGGTAGGATATAGGAAGAGGGACTTCAGATCAGTATAAGAAATACTTGCTTAAAGTGAAATTCCTCAAGAGGTAGTAAGTTTCCCAAGTATGAAGGGATGTGCACACAGAAGACAGTATTCTAATCTTAATGATATATGGCTTTATAGTGAAAGGACCACAGATGCTGGAATGGAAGACCTTAAGAATAGGTCATTTTCTCCTCTGGGGCAAAACCTTTTACCTTAGGTTTTTGAGAAGGTTTCAGTAGACAGTAATAAACCCTGCTATATCAAAAAATAGTAGCAAATCCTAACATGGATCAGGAAATAAGAGTTATAGTGTACTGAATTGATATTGAAATGATGGTAAAAATAGCATTAGATTCAAGGACGTAGAGAGTAGGATATGAGAATGAGGAGATATTGGGTTGGCAGAAATGTCTGTTATGTTTTTTCTGTAAAAAAAAAGACATTTTTCATTTTCACCAATAACTTTATTGATTTGAATATTTTGAGTATGTCAGCTATCTCTTGCTATTGGCTTCTAGTGGGAAGAGGCCAGGAGTCCTGGTAAACATCTTCCAGTGCATAAGACAGCCCACAGCAAAGAATTGTTTGACCGAAATCTCAGTAGTACCAAGACACTTTGCAAACCACTTTTTAAAAATTGTTGTTCAGTTACAGTTGTCCTACCTTTTATTCCCATTGCTCTCCTCTGCCCGTTCTCCCCCCACCACTCCCACAGTCAGTACCCCCTGCCCCCATTGTCCATACCCCTGAGTCCTCTACTCATGTTCCTTGACTTGCCCCTTCCCCTTCTTATCCCCCATTATTCCCCACCCCTCTGGTCACTATCAGTTCTTTATTTCTCTATTTTGCTCATTTTTTGTTTCGTTGATTAGGTTCCACTTACAGGTGAAATCATACGGTATTTGTCTTTCACCACCTGGCTTAATTTCACTTAGCATAATACTCTCCAGTTCCATCCAGGCTGTTGCGAAGGGTAGGGGTTCCTTCTTTCTGCTGCATAGTATTCCATTGTGTAAATGTGCCACAGTGTTTTGATCCATTCATTTACTGATGGGTGCTTAGGCTGTTTCCAGCACTTGGCTGTTGTAAATAATGCTGTTGTGAACATTGGGGTCCATAGGTTCTTTTGAATTGGTGATTTAGGTTTCTTAGGGTATAATCCTAGCAGTGGGATTGCTGGATCAAAAGGCAGTTCCATCTCTAGTTTTTTGAGGAAATTCCATAGTGTTTTCTCCAGTGGCTGCACTACTCTGCACTCCCACCAGCAGTGTACTAGGGTCCCATTTTTTCCACAACCTCGCCAGCATTTGTTATTTGTTGATTTGTTAATGGTTGCCATTCTGACCGGTGTGAGGTGGTATCTCATTGTGGTTTTAAATTGTATCTCTCTAATGGCCAGTGATGTTGAGCACCTTTTCATGTGTCTAAGGGCCCTCTGTTTGTCCTCCTTGGAGAAGTGTCTGTTCAGGTCCTTTGCCCGTTTTTCAGTCGGATTGTTTGTCTTCCTGGAGGGGAGTCGTGTGAGCTCTTTATATATTTTGGAGATCAAACCCTTGTCCAGAGTATCATTGGCAATTAATGTTTTCCCATATAGTCGGTTCCCTTTACTTTTGTTGATGTTTTCTTTAACTGTGCAGAAGCTTTTTAATTTGATGTAGTCCTTCTGCCCCCTTCGTCAAATATTAACTGATCATATTGACATGGATTTATTTCTGGGCTCTCTATTCTTTTCCAGTGGTCTATGTGTCTGTTCTTATGACAGTATCAGACTGTTTTGATTATAGTGGCCTTGTAATATAGTTTGATATCAGGTATTGTGATCTTTCCTACTTTATTTTTGTTTTTTTTCAAAGTTTCTGAGGCTGTTCGAGGTAGTTTATGGTTCCATATAAATTTTTGAAATATTTGTTCTATATCTGTGAAATATGTCATTGGTATTTTGGTAGGGATTGTTTCAAATCTACAGGTTGCTTTGGGTAGTATGGACATTTTAATGCTGTTAATTCTTCCAGTCCACGAACACAGTATATGCCTCCATTTATTTGTGTCTGCCTTAATTTCTTTCTTCAGGATTGTGTAGTTTTCTGAGTACAGGTTTTTTACCTCCTTGGTTAAGTTTATTCCTAAGTATTTTATTTTTCTTGTTGTTTTAGTAAATGGGATTTTTTTCCTATTTTCTGTTTCTGGTATTTAATTGTTAGTGTTCAAAAATGCCTTTGATTTCTGAATATTCACTTTATATCCTGCCATTTTGGCAAATTCATTTATTAGGTTGAGTAGTTTTTTGTTGGCGTCCGTAGGGTTTTCTGTGTACACTATCGCGTTATCTGTACACAGTAACAGTTTTACTTCCTTCTTTCCAGTTTGGTTGCCTTTCATTTCTTTTTCTTGTCCGATGGCTGTGGCCAGAACTTCTAATACTATGTTGGATAGAAGTGGTGAAAGTGGACACCCTTGTCTTGTGCCTGATCTTAGTGGGAAAGCTTTTAGTAGTTACCTATTGAGTATCATGTTGGCTGTAGGTTCCTCATATATGGCCTTTATTATGTTGAGGTATGCTCCCTCTACTCCCACTTTGCTGAGTGTTTTTATCATAAATGGGTGATGTACTTTATCAAATGCTTTTTCAGCATCTATTGATATGATCATGTAGTTTTTGTCTTTCATATTGTTTATGTGGTATATTACATATATTGATTTGCACATACTGTACCATCCTTGCATCCCTGGATTGAATCCCACTTGATCATGGTGTATGATTTTACTAATATATTCCTGGATGTGGTTTGCTGATATTTTCTTGAGGATTTTAGCATCTTACGTTCTTCAGTAATATTGGCCTGTAGTTTCCTTTCTTTGTTGTGTCTTTATCTGGTTTTGGAATTAGGATAATACTGACCTCATAAAAAGAGTTTGGGAGTCTTCCCTCTTCTTAGACTTTTTGGAATAGTTTGAGAAGAACTATTAAGGGGTTCTTAATAGTTAGTGCTTAAGGGGTTAGCTTTTAAGAGCTAACTATTAGCTTAGTTAGGGGTTAGCTCTTACCTAAGTGTTTGGTAAAATTCTGCTGTGAAGCCGTTCCGCCCAGGGCTTTTGTGTGCCTGGAGTTTTCTGATTACTGCTTCAATTTCACCAGCTGTTATCAGTCTGTCTATTCAGTCTTTCTGCTTCTTCTTGACTCAGTTTTGGAGGATTATATGTTTCTAGAAATTTGTCCATTTTCCTCAGATCTTCACATTTCTTGGCATATAGTTGTTCATAATAATTTCTTATGATCCTTTGTGTTTCTGTGGTATTGGTTATAATTTCTCCTCTCTCATTTTCTGATTTTATTTATTTGGGCCCTCTCCAGTTTTTTCTTAAGGAGTCTGGTTAAAGACTTGTCAATTTGGTTTATCTTTTCAAAGAACCAGCTCCTAGATTTATTGATCCTTTGAATTGTTCTTTTAGTCTCTGTGTCATTTAAATCTGCTCTGATCTTGATTATTTCCTTCTGCTTGCTCTGGGCTTTGTTTGTTGTTGTTCCTCTAGTGTTTGTAGATGTAGGTGTAGGGTTAGGTCATTTATTTGAAAATTTTCTATCTTTTTTAGGTAGGCCTGTATTGCTGTGAACCTTCCTCTCAGGACTGCCTTCACTGTGTCCCATAGGTTTTGGGTTGTTTTGTGTTTATTTTCATTTCTTTCCAGAAACTTTTTGATTTCTTCTTTGATATTATTGTTTACCCATTCATTGTCTAATAACATGTTATTCAGTCCTCATGGATTTGCTTGTTTTTGAATTTTTTCCTTGAGGTTGGTTTCTAGTTTCAAACCATTGTGATCTGAGAAAATGCTTGTTATGATTTTAATTTTCTTGAGGCTCGTTTTGTGTCCTACCATGTGGTCTGTCTTTGAAAATGTGCATTTCAAAAGAAAGTATATTTTGCATTTTTGGGGTCAAAGGTTCTGTATGTATCAGTTAAGTCTATTTGATCTAGCACGTCATTCAATGATACCATGTTCTCATTGACCTTTGTTTGGAAGATCTGCCCATTGTTGACAGTTGGGTGTTCAGTTCCCTTACTATAAGTGTGTTGCTGTCTATATCTTTCTTAAAGTCCTTCAAGATTTTCCTTATGTATTTGGGTGCTCCTGTGTTGGGTGCATATACGTTTACAGTGTTTATAACTTCTTGATGGATTCTTCCCTTAAGAATTATGAAGCGACATTGTCTCTTTTTATGGCCTTTGTTTTGAAATCTATTTTGTCCGATATAAGTGTTGCTACCCTGGCTTTTCTTCCCCTGTCCATTTGGTTGGAATATTTTTTTCTAACCCTTCACTTTCAGTCTGTGTAGGTTTTTTGTTCTGAGGTGGGTCTCTTATAGACAGTGTATATATGTGTCATGTTTTCTTATCCATTCAAGTACCCTATATTTTTTGATTGGAGCATTTAACCCATTTACATTTAAAGTTATTATTCATAGGTACCTATCTATTCATTGCCATTTTTTTCCTTTTGTACCTTTGTTCCTCCATCTCTGACTCTTGTCTTTTATCTTTTTAAAGCAGTCTCTTTAGCATGTCTTACAATGCTGGTTTGGTGGAGGTGTACTCTTTTAACCTCTTTTGTCTGAGAAACTCCTTATTTCGCCTTTCATTTTAAATAACAGCCCTTCTGGGTAGAGTAGTCTTGGTTGTAGGCCTTTGCTTTTCATTACTTGGAGTATTTCTTGCCATTCCCTTCTAGCTTGTACAAGCCACTTTTGGTACATTCAGTTAGTCACAGCACCTTCACCATATACTGCAGACATCTTTTCTGCATTTCAGTTGCATTTTTACATTTTGAAATAATAAATTATAATATGCTGAAAATGTGTATCACTTTCCATCTTGTATATTAAAATGATTGCACAAAAATTCACCAATTAGGTAAGTTTTTAACAAAATGCATGATGATATGACAGCTGTCATGATACAATATAACAAAATTGTTTTGAATGAAGTCAGAGACAACTAAGCAGTATTAGAACCATCATATGGAGAAAAACTAAACAAACTTTTTGGCCAACCCAATATTTGCAGAATTTTCAGGGAGTCATAAGTAGTTTCAAAAAGATATTCAATATTAACCTTTGTATACTTGGGAAACTTTGGAAAAGTAAGAGTACAAAATTGTCTTAACACAAGTAATTTGGATTTGTAAAGGCTTTAAGATTTAAGAAATCTGCCCCTGGATGCAAATTTTAATACATGTGTGTATCTTTCTTTGGAGACTATTATAGCTTTTGTCAGATTCTCAGAAGTGGCTCTGACTCAAGAAGGGTTAATAATTACTGATCTGGAGTAGTTCTCAAATTTTTTGGACTTGCGTAGGTGAGGCAGAAGCTCCTTATCTCACCTTTACCATCCAACACCAAGATAATCAGATATTAGCGTGAACCATTTATGTATGATTTTATTTGATAAAGCAGTGTATTGCATAAGCTTAAAAATGTAATTCTGTTGTACTTCTCTTGGTTGTAGATGGCAAGTTATTTAAAGAACAAAATCACAGAAGGTTTAGTGTACAAGTAATTTTTTTTGGAGGTGGGTTTGTATATATCTGCTTTATATATATAGCTATAGGGGTCTGTATTCTTATTTTCACCACACCACATACATATCTTAAGGTCTCATCTTTGAAAACTACAGGACGAAAATATAAATGTTGTAAATAGCAACTACACAGTGTGAAATTAACCAGATAATCTTCAACAAATCAAATTTCTAGTGATAAAATTGAACTAATAGTAATTTATAATTAAGAAGCAGGAATAGGAGTATTGTAAACTATGACTCACTCAGACAACACCGAGATTATACCTCACCTTTCCAGAGTATTGTGAGAATTCTGAGATTCCCAATGTTAGTGTGTGAGAGTGCCCAGTAGATGATTTGCAGCGTTGGAGAACTGCACAAGTTCTTGGTAGACCAATTTCAAGTTCTTTGTGTACTCTAACTTGTTGATTTTAACGTATAGATTTTGGGAACCCCTTAACTCACTTATTAGGCAACTGTTAAGTAGCTCTTGATCATATAAAAGAAGATGAATATCTGTGCAATTGCACATTTGCCTTTGAGAACTGAAGAAAGATTTATAGATTAGTTATATAGCTTAACAGAAATTCGGTGGTTACCAGTAGTTCAGGTCTAGGACCCTGTTTAAGAAACACTAGTCAACCAGATCAGTTTATAGTTATAGGTAAATGATACTAGACATTTTGAGGGAGGATTAATATACAGGAGACTATCCAAATAATGGCCTTCTTTCTTTTTTTTTATTTTTTAAGATCAGCATTAATGCTTCTGATAACCAGATACCCTTTCTTTTCAAATACCTCTTTATTTACCAACACCCTTAAACTTGGCCCTCAAGGAAAATCAACAGCTGTGTGTGAAGAATTTTTTCCCCCTTTCCTTTGCTGTACTCCTCCTATTAAATTGAAATACCCCGGCACTTTCTTCCCTCTTTAAAAACACAAAAGAGGATTAGGCCATATAATGGACTATTTATGTGTCAAATTAAACATTTCACTTGGAGGCTGTTTTTGAGTTATATGAGCAGTAAAAATATGTATTAAGCTGCCAAGCCTTTTAAAAAAATGCATATTATTTAGCTGATAGCCTGTAACAGTCTGATGGACCCATAATGGTATTTTGAATAAATACACATTTGAACAATTTATGAAACTTATGTTTACATGTGTATTAAACAGCCTGGGTAGGGAGTGACCAAAAGTTATTACCAGTTGACAGCTGCTGCCTGATGACCAATTTGAAATGAATTTGTGGATTCCCTTCAGTGTAAAATAAGCAGGTTTCCTGTCAGGGGAGCAGACTCTATAATCATCAGTATGTGGGGACCCAACCCTGGAGGACTGCATGTTGGTCGAATGAGGCACCGGAATGAAACATCTCCCCTCCACAGTGAGCTGCACTGTATAATCACACGTGTGATTTATTTTATTTCATTTTGTATTTTGAAATTTAAAACTGTGTTCACAGAATATAGGCTGTGCATAACAAAACATTCTGTCTTAGGGAAGAGGGACCATGTTTATTTCTTTGGCATCTCTTCGCTTATGCAATGATCTTGAAATTTTTAGATCATGTCTATCAGTAATATTTTTAATTCACCTATAAATTGTATACACATTTAAACATATAAATCTTACATAAAAACAAGTTTAAAGTATTGAGATTAAAAATAAGTATACATAGATGATAATATTTTCTTTTCGTACCTGAAAGAATCTTCTTGTGCAACCCCTGGGATATACACATCTTGTATCGGAGACTAGGGCTGGTGTCTTGATGCATTTGTGTAGTGGAAATTGCACCATGGGTAGTAGAGCTATTTTGGGGGCATGAGATTCATAAACTTGGGCAGGTCTTATAACTGGCTTGAGCCCCAGTTTCCTCATTTGCAAAATACAGCTACCTGCTTGAGGGATTGTCATAAAGATTGCGATAATGAATGTCAGATATTCACTTTAGCCTTTGCCAGGGAGTCACCTCCGCCAAGGGGCTTTCCCTGACCCTGTCTAAAATAGTTTCTCCCTCTCTTCAGTCACTCTGTAATGCTTACTGTGCTTTACTTCCATTAAATTATTTTTTTTACTGTATTAATTAATATTGTTTGTTTCCATTGGATAGCAAGCTTTGTGAGGGGAGAAACTTTTTTTCTGTTCACTGCAGTATCCATAGCTTCTAGAACAGTGCATGATGCACAGTATGTATGTACTCAGTAAATATTAGCTGAGAGTTGAATGTTGATCACTTAGTGAGTTGATTAATA